>JABFOV010001712.1:0-23470 GCA_022817685.1 Aradophagus sp. ZL-2020
ATCATATTTATTTTATTTTTTTACATATGTATGCCATTCCATATACACCATAAATTATAGGTAATTAAAATAAAAATGTTCAGATATATTCGTTTATCTGTAGGTGGATCTAATTTTTTCTCCGTGTGTAGTAGGACTTGAACTCGGGGGAAAATGTATTAATAATTCTTTATTTCTCTCAAACGTTGAACTTTTATATTATAGTTAGCACTTTCTTGAAACAATGTGCGTAGAAGCTTTATCTTCCACGTTTATAAATTGAATCATCAAAAAAGGTCGCGGAAGAAGTTGAAACTTAATCCTAATATTTTCCGAAAACCGTGTTATTAAGTATTGCTTAAAATGATCCACGAATATAACTTTTTTATTTCTCAAAAGACGAATTCCCTTTCTACACTGCTGTCATTATCAAAAGTGCACGATGAAATATCGAAAAATATTAATTTTCCTCGAATAGCCATTAACCCTGTGAATCTGGGGCTTATATATCATTTTAACGTCGAGACCGAATTCCGTTAACGGCGGCTAAATTGAATAATAAATTAGCCGAGTTTTTCGCATTAAGCGTAAATTTCCGCCGTGATCGGTAAGTTGTAATTCACCGATCGCGAGCTTCAGAAGTGGACGTCGGAAGAATTCCTCCGTGTTGCCTGGAAGAGAGCACCGTGGATATCGGTCACGCTTGTTATCGACGTTCCGAAACCCGAGCTGCCCGGTGCTCTAAAACTGTTGTTCCGTGTACATCCGAGGCGGACAATTTACATGTTAAACGGTCAATTAATTTTTGGCGAAATTCGAAAGAGGCAAATAGTTTGCCATCAATTGGACGAACGTTAAGCTCAGTTCGGCGTGTACAGATGCAGTCTGTTATTCAGAAAGTTTCACGGATAAACAATTCGAACGAGATTAGTAGTGATGGATAAGAGGTATTGGAAAATTGATGCTGGATAAATTGTTGTTTAATGAAATTGATTAAATTGATGGGAAGACTATACGTACATTCATCCATTATCACGAATGTGTAGTTTTCCAACTCTTTCGAATTTTCACATTCGTTGAAATTATTCTTCGAGGACAATGATGAAAGTATACTTGTGAACATGCATTAAGAAATTGGATTGCAATCAAAGTACATCAATTCAAACAAATTCATCAAATTTGCATTATATCTGGAATATGTTTGAAAAAAATTATAACTTTGACATATAATAAAGTAGGAATTTTAATTTCTATTACAAGTTAGATTAAAAAATGTTTGTTGGGAATCTAAAATGGATCTTGTTGACGTGGGTATCGATGTACTGCAATATTTTTAACACATGCGATATACCTCCCTACGGTGCATAATAAACGTCGTACCTTTGATATATCTACTTTTACAGTGTTGAAGAGCTCTCAACTAATTGAATTAAAAAAGGGGGAGGCAAAAATGATGAAAAGCTTCGTGCTTTCAGTTGCATCCAGAACACGGTTTGATCAATCTTCCTCCTCTCAGAAGGACTCTCGAGCTTCCAATCAGAATGTCCTAGCGGGATCCGATCGAAGCACGCTCCCCTAAGTTCGCCCACTTCCACATTTTCTGGCAGCTCCCGATCATCAATCTATAATTACCGATAATCCCATCCCATCATCATTCATACGTCGATCACTTTCCAGCCGTCATTTCTCATTGTCTCCCGTCCGCTGATTATTAATCATATGCCATTTCCATGCGATCGTTTGTGCCCGATTACGTCTCACGGGATGAAAAATGTGAGCTCCGCTCGGGAACTTTTTACTCAGCTGGGGCACACTTCCTCGCTCGAGGAAGACGAAAAAGACACGAGGGAAAACGGCCGGGAAGGGGTCGAAAAGGAGAAGAAAAAAAGAGGCCGATTTCGAAAGCCCTGCGACGGATTACAATAATCGATCGCGATATCTCGGCGCGCTCTGTCCCCGTCGATCCGGCATTCGTACGCCAAAGCCCCTGCGCCAACGGGGTGACCTACTTACGTTAGTCAGCGAACACCATTCTTACGACCCCGAGCCCCGACTCTGCCCGCTCGGCCGTTCCGCACTTGGCTCGTTATCCTCCCCTTTGCTCCCCGCCTGCACCCTCCCCCCCAACCCCTCGTCATCCAACGTTATCTCTTCTTCCGCCGAGTCCCGGCCTTTGCAACGTGCAAATGAATCTGCCGAAAAATTCACGTCCACCTGCTTGAAATATATCCCGGTTCAGGTGCGCGCGGTCCAGGTGGTAATGGTGATGGAAAAAAGCCCGGGATCCTCGTAATCCTCGCTGAATAGCGGCGCGGAGACAAAATTTGAGTGACTTTTTGTCCCGACCTCCTCGCCGCCTCTCCCCCCCCCCCTGCCCCGGCCCCTTTTCATTCTTTCTCTCGCTTTTTACTCTCCTCGCGACGTCATTCGGCCTGCCTTGTTTCGCTGGTGCGAAAACCTCCCCCTCTGCGCTTCGTCGCGGCGAAAGAATGGTGCCGTGCATGACATTGTGCGCCGGCCCTCGTAGTCAACGATTATTATTATCATTATCGTTATTATTATTGCCGTTATTGTTTCACGGCGGAACAAGGGACGTGTTACCTGGCCGGCTGAAAAGCTCGCAGCCACGGCAATTGGACGTCGGAGATTTTCGCCGACGCCCGGGCTCTCTTTCATGCCTCCGAGGGAGCCCTTTTGTCGCGGCAAACGGCGTCTTTGAAAATTTAGCCGGGCCGGGAGACGCTCGGACCAAAGACAAACGACGATTCAGCGACGAGGAGTCGTAGACGCGTCGTCGCTTTCGAGACCTCCGCGGTAACACTTTGTCTTTGCCTTCGTGAGAGGACGAGCAGGTGGAACGTGGATTAAGCTTGTGACGAAAATGTTCACCGGAGACAACGGTGGTAAAAATTGTTGCGACTTGTAAAGGATTTTTAATGTTATATGAGTCCAAGTGGATCGCTGGGAAAGCGAAATTAATTCATAATTGTGAAGTTTTCCACGTGGAAATATCCACGTGATGTAAAATTTGGAAAAAATTAAATAAAAAATGTAAGGTAAAAGTATGTATTTCAAATTTGCTTGAAGTATTTGTATATACTTTGAATTTATTGTTAAAGTGTATATCAAATTTGTTCAAATATTTCAAAATTCCGAATCATGTGGATATTTCCACGTGGAAAACTCCAAACGCATAATAATTCAGGGTTTTACTGGGGTGCACTGTAATATTTATCTAAAAAGCTAGAAAAAGAGCCAAGACAATATATAAACAGCTGAAGTTGTTACAAATTTAACAAGAAACTTAGGATGATAGCTCAAATTTGTGAAATTACCGTTCAGAATACCGGAACGATTGTTCCTGTTATTGAATATCCAATGTTGAAGGTATAGATGCTTGAAATAATATTTTGAATCGTTGAAATGACTTTCCAGAACATTGGAACAACAGTGCATTGCATTTCAGTAATATTTACTGTGAAATAGTGAACCTAGAAAATTGTATATTCTCAGAAAAATTTAGAAATATGTTTAAATAATTGATGAAATACATGATGGCAATACATTCATAAATACGTGATTGACAATTTAGCAACTAATTTCTTCGTAATACTATTTATTCACCTTCAACCCCGATCACTTTACTCAGCTCGTCATTTCCTCGTTACGTAATATACTATTACTTTTCTCTTCAACGCTAGTATAATCCTAGTGAATTTTAATGCTAATTTCGTGGAAATTTTCCCGAAACGGATACGCCGCTAACCAGATGAGACATCGGCGGATGATTCACAAACGCGAGTCGAGGGTTGTATTTAATTTTGCACGGGCATCGGACGAGCGCTGATCCGCGAGGCGTTTGACCCAGTTTCGATCTGCCGGATCGTAAAAGCGGCGCAGTGGTGACAACAGCCGCCGCCGCCGCCGCGCCGCACAGCGCCCCTTACCGCCTCCCACGCAGCAGCCGGCGCTCTGCGCGCTACCCCTGAAATTCGATGATATCTCGCCTGTCGAAAGCATCATGCGGAGCGCGCGAATTGAATTACACTTGACAGGACGTAGTACGCCGGATGCAATTGCTGAGGTGCTGGCATTTGCTGTTGCATCACCTGCTCCGCCCAATTGCCACTTCCAACGAATTCCGTTCAATGGCGAACGATAAAATGACAAATTGTTTACGAATCGAGCTAATAACTTCACCGTCAGCCGGATGCGCGCGGAAGTCGCGTTGCGCAAACTCGAAGATGAGTCTTGTTTCAGTCTATGCAGTTGGAATTGGAATAAAAGTGTGGTTGTTTTCTGGAAGAGGAACGTAAGGGCAGTTAAATGTATTATTAAACAACGAGGAAATGATATGACATCAGATAACGTTCAAAGCTTCCAGCTCCCTTAATAGACCGATACAACACCTTATACTGAAGAAAACCCACTTATTGACATCATTAGCGATGATGAAGTTTACCTTGTCAATATCCAATTCTATAACAATCTCGTTTATCCCTTTAGCAAACACTATCACTCCTTTCTTCCAAACGGTACCAATCATCAATTCTCATTTTGTCCTTCGCCATCGCTAACTCGAGCCATCAAAATTTCCCAAATCCAGCACCTTCGACAATTTATGGTTCCCCCGACGCTTCAGAAGTTAATCCCAAATCCAACGCCCAGTTCGTCCTCCAGATCAACAATCAGAATCCGGGACATCTGACGGTTTACCCACCAAGTCTCCACACCCCGAAATTCCCCAAAACCGAAATCAGGTTACACCCTTGGGAATGGTCTAAAACACTTCGCAGCGGCTGGAAACTATTTTGAGACCCAGTGAAACAGTAGGTCTGAATGGCCGTCGACGCCGGAGACCTCGATTCTGTGGCCGGGTCAACGCATGACCCCGAAAATCAGCGTCATGACTTGCGACCAATCGTCGTCGGCCGGCCGGTCTGTCAAGTTGCAAATCACGCGTCTCAATCTACGTTGCATCAGCCTCATTGAATAAGGACAGACGAAAGCCGCGAAGAAGGGAGAGGCAAAGAACGAGATGGAGGGAGGAAGACAGACGCGCACACCGCGGCGCCTGTGTATGTGTGGAGTGGAGCAAGAGAGTGGCGACGGGGTGGAGCTTGCACGGGGGTCGCTGTCGACGCCCTGCTAGCCACCGCTTCCTGGTTTCCCTATATTGATTTTCTGGAGCGCCGCGTGCGCGACGGAGACGGCCTTATTCGCCAACCACTCTGCGGAAAGAACTAGTCGCATGCGGGGAGAGGAGTTCCGAGGGGAGGGGGTAACTAGAGCGAGGTGGACCAATGCGCATATCACGTGCGTTCGTGCGAAGAGGACCGCGAGAGAGGCGCGAAACCGAGCGAGAAAGACGGACCTGCGAAAGAAGGGGGAAGTGTAAAAGAAACAGGGCGACCCGGGGGGGTGGTGGGGGTCGACTGTGCATCGACGCGCGCATCGCTTTCCGGCGCGCCAAATTCGAACACCCTGATTACCATCCCCGTTTTCTCCGTACGCCTACTGAGTACCATTGATAAAACTGATCGGATAAGTGTCACGGTCAAAGCAACAAGAACCATTCGACGGATGTTGCGAGGGCCGTTTGATTTTTGAGTCTAATCGACGTTCGCGAAATCTTTGAATATATTCGGTGGTAAAAGCAACGCATAAAAGGTTATAACGAAAATTACTCTAACTTATTGGAACTAGGTGATATCGGTTTGTGTTATAACATTATCGTACAATCGACATTTTTCATTTTGAAGAGAGAATTTTACAATTTTTGTTTAAATACTAACTTGTATACTTTGTGTTTACAAAACTTCGTTTATATGAAAATGAAAATAAGTGAAATCTGATTGGACGTATGGTATGGGAAATTGCATTGTGGATATAAAAATATCGATAATATAATGGAATTTACCGTCCACTATAATATTTTATGTTTGTCTTTTTTTTTCGCAAGATATCACGTCTTATGAGTTACAGTAACTTTCGCTACAATCTTTTCCTCGCCTGTATTATTATGGTCATTCTTAACAATGACAAATCAGCGCCAAGATTGGGTACGGTACTGTCTGTTTATGCGATTCTCTCGTTAGTGGGAAGCTACGCGCAATTCAGTTCCGTCTTGATCAGACCGGGGCATTCCGGCACCTTGTACTTGGCGCCTTTCTCTCACAACTTCTCGTTAATGCGACTGTTTGCCGTAGCGAATCGCCCTGGACCCGAGGTACCGTTTTCCTTTATTAATTCTTAACGAACGACCGTGTTTGCACCAGACCAGTCCGGTTGACAGCGTCCTCCTTACGTCAGATTCGTAATTATAAAAAGCGGTATAAAAAAGTCGTTTTGTTTCAGACGTTGATGTTTTAATTCAAGAAGGTTTACTTCGTATTAAGAGAATTAATAAACTGAAAAAAAGAAATAACAAGTGATTCTCAGTTAGAAGACCGAAGTTAATAATTTGCCTTTGCTCCAACTCGATAATCACATGAAAAATTGTATTCGTGTAGATGCGATTATTTATACAAACTTTAAATTGAACCTTTACATTTCAAAAACTATTTCTGGTAAAATTGAAAAAATGATTATATAAATCAATTGTTTCGACTGCAAGCTTAAGTTGATTCAGTAGTAAAATCTTGAAATACGTGTCTAATAATTGTAATTCAGTCATTCAGCATCTTTTGTCATGTTAATAAAATAATACCTACGTAATGTTCCCATTTTTCTTACAAAAAAAGTTATTGAAGAAAAAAAAGAATCTAAAACTCGTATCAAACCGAACGAACGCAAATGTCTTTGACAAGAATCTGACAAAGATAAGAGAACCCTAAAAAGCACTGACAAACGAAGCTCAAATACCGGCTGGAAGTATCCTGAAGGACTGAGCAGGACCCTCGTACGAAATTTTCAGCTGAAAGGGTTCGCCTTGAAATTCGCCTCGCAGCGTTTCCTACTACGGAAACGATGACGAACGTTTCGTCGGTAGGGTTGGGGGGGGGGGGCACTTTTCAATGGCTCAGCGTATTAACTGCACTCTGGTTCGCGCAAGTGGTCTATTACAGGCCTTTCTTTCCTTTCGCCGGATTTTCTGTACCTCGACGCCCAAGCTCCTTCCGATTCTTCAACTCGCCTTCGCTCCTTTGTACAGTGTCGTTTGACCGATCGCGCCAGCCCGGGGCCAACTTCGCGCAACCTCGTCTAATCCAATTTAATCACGGCCAACAACGGACGGCGTGGTTTTAACTACGAGTCGACTAGCCTTTTATTTAGTAACTTCGTCCTGTGACGTCGGGAGGAAAGACAATGGTCGCGAAAGGACTTATTCGGTCTTGAAAAAGTTACTTTGAATCGAGCGGACAATTGCAGCAAGGACAAAGACGTTTTGGGTTGTTGAGAAGTTGAACTGTACTTGAGGCGAAGAAGGTTTTTACTGAATAACATCTTGAGTAGCGATATCAGTGGTGTAATTTTGCGAGGGGGGGGGGGGACAAGAAAGTTGCTGAAGTAAGAATTTCGAGTGGTCGATTAAATGTCTGTAAAACATTGATCGTTCGATCGGATGAAATAGAATCTAATATTAAAAATATTCATAACATTTTACAAATTTCTCATAAATTCCTATAACAATTGTCACACAAATGATATAAATTTATTAGGAAATGCTGTAAATTATCGACTATCGATAACTAAAGGACAAGCCTAACGCTGCATTTTACAGCGTTTAGAAATTCATGTTTTTCACACGTGTCATAATGTTACTGTAGTTTTTTTTTTTCATTGAACAATGTAGAACTTGTGTGTTTACGTAATAAAGTATAACTTCGAGGGCATTTTTCGACAAATAAGTTTGGTGTTTAAAATGTCTGAAAATTGGTCTTTCGTTTGATGTTGCAGGAACGTATGACAGCAAATGGCACGACACCGCTGGACAATATGCGAACGTTGGAGCACTATTTGAGCGACATGATGAGAGCAGGAGACACGCCGGAACATTTAAAAGGTAAGTCTAATTTATGTTTCGTTAATCGGAAAACCTTTATGCTCTTTAATACGTTTATTTTCATGCTGGTATTCAAATAGAGAACGTATAAGAAGGATTATACATATATATATATATATATATATATATATATATATATATATATATATATATATATATATAATATATATATATACTACAAAAAAAGAAAACTTAACTATTTGCAAAATAAATACTCTTTGTTATTTTAAACGATTAAAAGTTACAGAAAGTTTATTTCAATTAATATATAACTTTTCTATGGTCAACAAAATACTTAGCTGTTATAAAAATAGAATAACTTGGATTTAAGTTACAATGAAAAAGTGGATGCAATAATAACGTACTCTGATCCGAACTTTTTTAATGAGTTGATAAAAGTGATTACTGTAAAAAGAAAGTCGCTGTGATTGATACGTACGATTATTCATACGTCGAAACATTTTTATGAGAGTTTTTTTTCTTTCTTTCAAACGAGGGGTGGGAATTCGCGGAAGCAAACGATACGAAGTTTTTGAGCTCGTCACTTCGCGGAGCGTAATTAATGGATTATCTTAGTTAGAAACTTACGAGTTATGCAGTTGAAGCGAAAATTTCTCATGTAAATCGCTTACTTACAATTCCATTTCAGTTGCGTAGTTTAATGCAAAATCACCGAAAATTCTATCTTCCGGAAGCAAACAATTATATTCTATAAAAGAATTGAAGGGCTTGAATTGAATGAGGAAATGTGTTCCCATTCTACAAAAGATTTCAGAAACCAAACGTATACTTCAACTAATTTAATCTTGAGCACATTTTTGCGACTACAAATTAATTATGTCAATTAAAAATTTAAAAGAAAGTTTTGAAAAATTAGTTTTCAAGACAATTTTATTTTTATTTTCAGTCAATATAACGTTTTATCTTAATTTTTATCTTGTAACTGTAAGGTATATGATCTAAATTCAAATATTTATTCCATATTTGTTGTATGGTTCAAAAAAATCATTTCTAGCATTTACTTTAAAGTCGTAATTCTAATGTTATCAAAATTCAAGCTGAAAATGAATGAACACAAGAAAAACTTCACCAGCATAACTTCGTACAGCTATTTATAACTTCCATATTGGAAGTACAAGTTTGTAATTTTTAATTAATACGTCACTTTTTCAATGCATTTCACTAACGAGCGAAACGAAGTCCGCTTAAATATTCCGACTTATAAAGGTATTAAATTTGCATTCATCAATGTTTGAGTTAATTCCTCGAGGGGGTAGGATTAAAGTGCGAATGGAATTCGGTTGAAGAACGAGTATAGAGAAACAAATATTGAGCGAAAGAGAAAGAGAAATTAAAATAATAAAAAATTGCTGAAAAGTAGGGGAAACGTACGCTTCTTTTTGGTAGCGATTGCAATATGGGACATAACAGGAAATGGCGCTATTGACATCTCATCAGGGCACCACGGGGAGTAGAAAGTTTTGATTTATATGAACGAATGTCCGGCAAAGGGGAGGGAGCGAAATTGGAGTACAAACGGGAACGGGGGAGGTATGTTCGATAG
This sequence comes from Aradophagus sp. ZL-2020, assembly GCA_022817685.1. NCBI lineage: Eukaryota > Metazoa > Arthropoda > Insecta > Hymenoptera > Scelionidae > Aradophagus > Aradophagus sp. ZL-2020. The sequence goes on from JABFOV010001712.1 coordinate 9,549, forward strand.
GAAGGTCATCGGAAGGAGAGAGAAAGACACAAAGGGAAGGAGGCGAAACGCCATGTTCGATACGAGAATTCCCTCTCGTCAAATAACTCCGGCCGTTTGCAGGAAGAAGAGTTGCAATTTTTATCGAATTTCAATTTTTTCCCTTTTGCCATCATGTTTCTTATTTATCTTATATTTTTTTGTTGTCTTTATTTTTTATATTTCATACTTTCTGAAGTATTCCGAATTTCTTTTATTAATGAAACTGAAATCGAAAAAGTGCTTGCACATTTTTTGCAACTCCGGATAAATTACGAACGACAGCATACTAAAGTAAAATTTTCAGAAGACTAAATTTTTTAAAACGCGAGAGTATTTTTTTAAATTTAGTTTATATTTGAAGGATCGGCTTAACAAATAGCGTTGTTTTATAGTTATTACACAAGATATAGTTATTAGACATTGCTATTATTTTTATAATTTCTAGCAAATGACAAAATTTCACTTCATATAATTTCAACTTCAAATGTTTTGGTAAACAAAAGTTAAAATTGATATAACAATATCATTGTCATATATAATTTGTTCCTATGCATTTTATCAGTGTACAAAAATATAACCTTTTGAAATTCGTTCCAAAAAAAAATTTTTTGCAGGCTCCCGAGTCACTTTATATTTTTGCTACTTTCGAATATTAATTACTATTCAAAATTTTTCAACGTTATTATTATTATTATTATTATTATTTTTTTTTTTTTTTTGTCACTTCAGAAACGAATGAGAGAATCTTCCCTTGCGTGACATGATTAAATCTGCTCGTTAATTTAGATTACACTGCAAACCCGGACGAGTTAAGCGCTAAATTGGTTTAACCTTGCCAGGCGCAGTAGAAATTGTCAGATATGGTCAGACCCGCCTGACCGAGCGGTCAAAGTCGCATCAGGTTGGCGTAACGCGAGCACCACTCCGATTTAGCTTGATTAATTGTGATCGCGTCTCAAATCGACCTGGCTAACCCAGTTTTTCAATCGATTCAAGTCAAATTTTAAACACTGCAACGCAGTAATTGTTTTTTTTTTTTTTTTTTTTCAAGTTGAATGTTTTTTTTCTTTAATTCTGTTTTGTTTGCTTTAATTTTGAATTCTTTATCATTTTTATTGTTAGTATCAGGGTGGATAAAATCTAAAAAACCTGGAAAATCTGGAAAAGTCAGGAAACAGTATATATGAACAGGGAAAAACTTGGAAAATAAAATTAATTATAAATTTTTTATTAAATATTGTTCCCTGCACCTCAGAGTGTACAGACGAAGTTTCAGACCGAATGAATCAGTGGAGACCAGAATTTGGAAAATCGATTTTGAAATTTTCTCTAGATAAGCAACGGGGTACCCTTTGAAAAATCTTAAAAAATCGGAAAATTTTTAAATTATTCCGAATCGTCTAAAATGGATTGTATCAAAGAGTGTAGTGTTCCCTGCGCATCAAAGAGTGTACACATAAAGATTTAGACCGAATGGTCCAGTAGGGACCAAAATTTAGAAAATCGTTTTTGACTTCTTCACTTCTCCAAATCAGCAAGAAAAATCTTAAAAAATGGAAAATTTCTGAAATTTCCCAGAATGGTCTAAAATCGATTGAATATTGTTTCCTGCACCTCAGGGAGTGTACGGACGAATTTTCAGACCGAATGGGTCATCCTGTTGTATCAACTTGAAAATTGAGCGGATTTTGAAATGCAATGCAATTCAAGTGACGGCGAAATGGGTTAATTAATCTAGCTGTCTGTACGAAGGCGTTCGAGATCTATTTATGTGGGAATGGAAATGTCGTGAGTGTCAGTGCGTGTGTAATTCACATGAACTCTAATGAAGTACTCCTGTCTATTTGGTGTCAAGTTTGATGATACAAAAGTTGAAATGAAAATATGAAGTTTAGAATATAATTTCTGTTATTATTAAAAAAAGCATTTTCGAAGACATTGTTTAGAGAAAATGAAGAGAAGAATATAAGTGTGAATGTAGTGTAATCATGTTGTGGGGGAATCCGTTTCTTCGTTATAATTATTTATTTCATATGACGGAACAAGTGATTTCAAAAGCGGGCTGAAAGGCTACTGAATAAAATAAGAGTCGTTTAAAAAGTCAACACCCATTGTAAGGATTGCGTCAACGAAGCGAACTTGCCGAAACTTTTTGACGATCATCGCGCTGAAAGTAAAGCGGAAATTCGTGCCAACTTTTTATAAATGCCACGTTAAAAAATCGCTATTGAAATCTAATAACGGTGTTAATTGAAACACCGCAGTAAGCTAGTAAAAATGTTTATTTTCGTGTATATTTTCAATTCAGTTTCATACACTTTAACTAGAGAACTGAAAAAAAGAATAAATTGTTAGAAAGCTCTTGTATAAAATATATAAGTCTCGTATAAAATATTCGAATTTCTTTTGTTAATTTTTTTCTCTTTAGTTTTTTCGTACCATGCACGCGAAGTCGTAAGATTTTTTGCAACGTATTCAATTTTGCATTTAATATTGAGGATAAAAAATTGAAAATTATATAATAGCGAAAAGTGCTCGAAGTGCATTGATTGAAAATTACAATAAATAACAGCAATAATTATATTCGATTATACATTCGTCTGCGTCAATATCTATACCTTCGTGTCTTCGATTTGAAACTCTGAGTGAGAAACTTGTTTATCAAAGTATGAATTAAACAGTTACAAAGTTTCAGGGTAAAATATGAACAATTGAAGTAATTTGTTTACAATGTTCACAGAATAACGTTTGATGCGCATCGGCGTGCTCCTCAAAACAAATTGCCACAACTTTTGTAATTATTTATATTTTAACTTGAAACTTTGGTAAAGTTTAACTAAACCAACTTACTTGTTCTAAATTTCTCTATATTTTCTTTTCGTCATTACGAAAGTGTTTAGTTATGTTAACTAGATTCTTTTTTTCTTGTAATACAAATTCTAGTTAAAAAATAATTAAAAAATTAGTAAGTAAATTATTAAATAAAAAATAAATAATTTATAAATTATTTATTATAAATTACTTTAATTTAATAATAAATTATTAAATAAAAAATAAAAAATCCTTAGTATAATCATTGTTTTTCTCGTCTTTTATTAATCAGTCTTATCTCAATTTTCAAATTGCAAAAATTATTAACATAAACGATGAATTCGGCGTCGAACTTGTCCTATGGTCTCATCACTTATTCCATTTTATTATGTTACGTCATAATCGTTACATTATCGGTGCGGCATAATTTATGAAAACTTTCCAACAGCGTTAGCTCGCTTCATAATTAAAATTCAATTACCGAGTTTATATTCCCACGCGGACTGATTTTCGGCGTTAAAATATCGCATCTCTGATTCAAAACTACTGATACGCGTTTGCACATTATTTCCCACGCATGTTGTTGTTTATCTTTTTCGTTCTGTATATTTACATATTTACTGTCCGCTATTGATTAATACTTTTTGTTTGTTTTATTAATGGTGAAAAAAAAGTAAACTGATCAAGTTGATGTAATCATTGTTTATGTTTACATCACACTTAATCATAAAAAAAAAAAAACAATATCAGTTATTATATCAATGTTATTTCATGCTTTTTTGTAATATTTCCAATCATATAAAACCTTTTTTTCGATTGGCTAAGATCCGCAAATTATTTACGCTGATTCAATTTGCAGTCTGCACATTTAATTCGAAGAAACTGAAGCCATTTCATTCGGGAAAGGGGTGCTATCGTCTGGGGACGTTGCGGTTGTGAAAATATCCTCGTGAACTACAAAAAAATAGAAACCAAGGAAAGGACAAAAATAAGAAGTAAAAAAAAAAGCATGCGAGAAAAGAAAAAATAAACTTTTGCAAGTTGCATTACACCCAGCAGGGAATAAAAGTGTATAACAAAATTACTCTACTTTAGAATGACGTGCGTTATTTTATTGTTTATTTATTAACTTTTACTTTATCTGATAACAAGTTAAATTAGTAGTAAAAATTATTGAAATCAAATTTTTACGAAAAACGTAGTTGAATTATAAAAATTGGGGAGAAACAACTACAGTAAAAATATCATAATATAAATTCATACGAATTGATTTTTGCAAAATAGACAAAATTTTGCAAAAATTAGCAGATTATGGTGCAAGAGATATTATTTTATTCAATGTTGAATATTAAATATTCGAAATAGAAAAATAAAAATATACAGTTAGATACAGATTTGAAACATAAGAAGTCGTAAACATTGGAGGTGAGAAAAAAAATGAAAAATTTTTTTTTTTTTCTTTTTGTATCTTCAATGTTTTGATTTCAGCATTTTCATTTTGGTGACTTCTATATCTGCTTCTCTATATAGCTTGAAATAAAATAATCTATTAGTCAATTTCCTCTTTGGCTAAATTGTAGTGTAGATTAATTTTTAACTGTTCGAGATTTAGGGTTTTTTTTTTTTTTTTTTTCCTATCAAAAGAATGAAAATGGGAAAAAAAGTCATAGGATGTGGGAAAAAATGGCCGGATTTACGTACACGTAGTGCGGTCGAATGTGAAAGTTTATGTAGTTGGAAAGCACTTTGGTTTCTGCAACAATGTTTTACCAAGTTTTCATTTAAAACCAGAGCGAAATTCGTCACAGGCTTTACGGCAACTCGCAATGAAAATTGAATTAAGCCGCAAAATTTGATCAGCGCCGCGTAAACGCAAACAATAACAATAACAGTAACAATAACTGACGAATAAAAGTAAACACGTTGTCTCCTCCGTAATCGGAAATAATGTTTCGGTTAAGGTCGCTTAACCAGATTTTATTTCAAAACAGGGATACAGGATACTTTGACCTTCATGTTACAATGCGAGAGAAGTTTTCAACTTTTTTTTATCAACGAATTCAAACTTTGAAGAAAAAATTTGCAGAATTATGTTTTTTTGCACAATTTTTATGTAAGAATTGTAGAAAAGTGCAAAATAAAATACATTGCACTTATAAACAAACATTTAGCAATTTTTTCGCAAGTTAACAATTATTTCGTCGATAAAGAGAAACATTAGGGACATTTATTTTGTTTATGTTTTAGCCTAATTTCGTTTTCAAATTATACATTTATATTATTATTTTACTAAATGAATATGTTTTTAAAATATTGTTTGAAATAATATATAACTTGTTATAATATTGTTATTGAAAAAATAACGAAAAGCGGAGAACGCTTTTCATGACTAACGTCCACTTTTCTGAATTTACGAGAAACGGGAATTCATCATAATACTTGGTCACCTTAAAAGGATTCCACTCGTGGCGACGCTCTCGAAATGACACGCCGCAATTCACAGAAAAGTCGATGAACCCTGAATTTCTATGTTTTAACTCGATTGAGTCGTTAAAAGCATTGCATTAGAGGGCCGAATTCAACTTAATCGTGTTATGGCAGGAAAATTTAAATATTGAACTACTGTTATGACGATCAAAATGAATACTTTTTTGAATGGACGATAATAATACTATTACGCAGAAAAGTTGATAGCTTTAATGGAATTGCTGTAATAAGTGAGATTTTTTTTTTTTTTTTTTTTTTTTACTTTTTGTTGATAAACATATGAATAAATATGTGAAATATAATGCTATCATTTTAGAAATTCTTAAAAACTCCATAAAATATAAACATTTGAATGTAAATCTCCGCCAAATCGAATTGCAGGGGGGATTTGAATGAGTTGTGATTTCACTTGAAGAAAATTATAACAAATCTTTTTGCCATCGTTTTTAAAAGGAAGCGTTGAAGATAAATATTGGTGCGCGTAAAGTAATCGACTTTTATGAATTGTCAGCAATTTTAAATAATTCATAGAAAAATAATTCTTTCATAACAGCACTTAGCGCGTTCAGCATTCGTTCAGAAAGCTTCACTTTTAAGAAGATAAACGTATTTCAGATGATCGATTTTCGTACAGGGAAAGAAATATTACAGTTATGACATCAAAAAAGAAAAAAAAATAATAAAAAATAAAAAAAAATATTGTAGATTTTTCGTAGCGATGTCGAGAATTTCTTTTTAGTAATATAAATTTCAATTGGTACATTCTTCAAAATAAATTATTATCATAAGTAAAACAAAATACAAGTAATTATATTTAAGAAACAAGATTGTAATAAACGTTTTATTCTAAAACTGAAAATTTTGAATCATCAATTGTTCCATAATATAACAAATTTCACGAAGAAGTTTTCCAGCTATAACATTCGATATCAAATTTGACGAACGATTAATTGTTCAATAAACTAATTAATTATGGCATTGAATCCCCCCTTGTTCAAAACTTACAAAACAATTGACTGCCAATTAGACTGATTCATTAATTCTGATTCATTACAACTTTTCGCTGTTTAGAAATTAGCGAATCATTTTCCTATCCACAGCAAGAAATTCGTTGCCACAACAACACATTTTTCTTTGCGTATATTCTTAGTTCGCAATTCACGTTCTTACCCGAAGTTGACAGATATAACAATTTTCATTCCGCTTGAAATAATTTAACGAATGAGAAATGTTATAAAGGAAATGAGAGTCTGGCGGTCGTGTGTGTTTTTGTATATGTGATCAAAATTTATGTGTGCACATTTTCTTTGTTTTACTCTTCAAAAAAGTTATATAAAAATTACGCTAAACGTTTCTGATTTTTCTATTCATAACTCTTTTGTTGACCATCATTTGACCAGATCTTTCATTTATTAAATGTTTATAAAACACAAATACACACACGATTCCTAATACAATAAAATGAAAAATAAATAAAATACAACAAAAATCTTTCGTTTCAACTTTTAATTAAATGACTAAATGGCACTGCCTTGAAAAAAAAATCATCCAGATATTATGTACGGTGTTAGCATCGTAAGATTACATTACTAAGACAATTTTTTTATAGCGTTCATTAGTCGAGCCTTTTTTATGGTGCTGAGCATCGTAAAAGTTGATGTTATTTCTTTCAAATCTTTGTTATGAATCACAGTTGTTTCGGTCTGTGATCTATCATTGAGCTTTACGGTGAAGCACCGTACTTTTTCACGCGATTTTCGGTACACTTTTCCACGGAAATATTTCTCAATGTACGTCTTACCAAAAGCTGGTACGATACTCGCCAATAACGAAAAATAAACGTCGTCATCATCGACAAACATTTCCCACGTTTCCTTAAGTTTGTTATAATTATTATCGACATGTCATATCACTCAGAAAAATTGTGAACCGTTTCAGTAAAAATTAATTTTCACCAACATTCTTATGCGTTCCAAAACTTCTCTCCGAAATTCATTCACCGTTAAATTACACCCACCCACGCTGCCCTAACCCTTGAGCTCGTCGCGACTTTTGCGGGTGCGAAACATTTTCGCGCCAGCGAAATTCTGAAGAATCGTCTTCGATACTCGACTCGTTCCATTCTTTTCTACTCGAGTATCTCCCTCTCACGTTGCCTCCCTCTCCGTCCATTCTTTTTTTCTTTTTCTTCACATCTTTCAGACGCCTCTTGTAGCCTTCTGCACGGACTCTTCTGGGCCGAGGCTCGTTTGAAGTTTCGCAGCTAGAGGAAGACGTACTTCGTACCTCTCTCTCCTTCTTTCCACCTTGTCTCAGTGCTCGTCTATCTTCGTCTCGCTTCACACTGCACCTTCTTTTTCCATCCGATTCTCTTTGTCTACGTTCTTTCCATCCTTTACGTGAATTTTTTCAAACACGCCGAGTCGTACGGGGGTGTCGGGCGAAAAAGGGACTGACGATGGCACCCTTGTCCTTGACTGGCACAGGAATGCTTGTCTGAGAGTCGCGCGGTGTCGCGAATAACGAAAGTAGGCGAAGGGTTGGTGCGGCAAGACAACCTTTTTTTTTTATTCTCTCTAGTTTTTTCGCCGAGAGGCATTGAGCCTGGGAGGGGGCAAACGCGCGTGAAACGTAGCTGAATAGGAGGAGGAGGCAAGGACCTTTATGTCGTGTATGCACGCACGCGGACAAATTGATGGCGCAACTGTTTCGCGAGCAAGTGCGCTCACGCGGAAGCTTACTTTTATGGGCAATCGCGAGGTCGCGGCTCCGACCTTTTTTTCCCTTTCTTTCGTTTTATTTTTCTTATCACGTACGAAAATCGGGAGGCAGGAAGTTTTGATGACGGAATTAAGCGAGGATCTGTTCCCATTTCGCGCGTGCTATTATGTAAGGTTGGAATTCGAATGTTGCGATTATTTGGTAAGGTGAAGATTGTGTGATTGCTTTTTAGAGCGTCGGGATAAAAAGACACGTTATCTTTTAAATAAAGTCGGATAAATGGTGGTTAACAAGAACTATTATACACGGAGAAAAGATTTAAACACTCGTATCTTAAGTGAAGTGTGGATACATTTTTTTTCAAAGGAAAATATTAGTATTTCATCCTATTATGGTTTGCTTACATTAAGTTTGGTCATAGCCTTAATACGAGACAGTAATTTTAATAATTTTCTCCGTGCCGTAATATACGAAGAAAACTGGGGTGAATCTGAATATGATTATGCTAATCAAAAATTGATATGGTTATTCTTGATTTTTCATTTACTATTAAACAAAGAATAAAATCAGTCTATTTTTTAATGTTTAATGAATAAAAATTATTATTTATACAATTACCCCGGTCAATTCTAGTATATTTATTCTACATTTGGCTCTAATTTTGCGATAATCTTATGTAAAGTAAAAATATAATTTTGTAAAAATATCAAAATGTTCAAAGTTACGAAATTTCCTACCTATTGAATAATTCTCAAATTGGAAAAAAAAAAGGAAATATTGAACTAGAATCAGGACAGATAAGTGACTAAGTAAATAAAGTACTAGTAACATTAATATTCATAGAAAAACAATTGGGATTCCAGGGCGGCGTGGCAGGAGGGAAAAATGGGACAGTTGGTATAAAATGTGGCCCGGTGTAATGTAATGTAATTGGCCCGACACCCTAGGTATAATAAACTGACAAGAAAAGTGGCAAAGCTTTGAGGCCCGGGGTGAAGATTGTCCCCCACGGCATTTAATTACACGGTTTACTAATACCGAATCGATACCGACCGAAACAATCGACGTGGAAAGCTTAATAAAGATTCGCCACCGAAGCGGACCTCTCGTCGCCGCGCTTTCACTCGACCGTGTCGAAAGTCTTGTCGCGAGCGCGACTCATGAATATGCAGTCTCACGCTCGATGACGCGATCTCGGAATTAGCGACAGAGGTCCTCCCTCTTCATCGCGTCCCATTTCCAACAACATCCGTCGCTACAGTTAATAGAAACTAACTATTCACTTAAGCTTAAGGGTCACTGGAACTCCGTCGACACGATCCCTCATTACGAAATACTACTCCGATCGTAAAAGTTACTAAATATTTACAAAACTTACATTATACGTCGTACGGTAAGAAAAAAAAAAAAAACAAGCCGAAAAGTTTCTGCGAATAATTATTTTTATATAAATTCAATATAAAATTATATCGAGGCAACGGAGCCAAAAATAAGAAATTAACAAAAGTAAACTGAAACAAAAATGGAATAAAGAATCCCGAGCAAAACGAGAAGCAAGAGAACGCGAAAAAACAAGAAAAGAGTAACTAGTTTCCTCACTTGGGTAATGTTGTTTCTCTGAGAGCGGCTCGTGGGCAAGAATGGCACGTCGCGTTTGTTGGCGCACGTACCGCGGGAGCGACCCCCCTCCCCCTCCCCCACCGGGGGCATGGCAGAGAGACGGGAGGAGGTGGTGGTTCGCTCGCGCAGGATCGATCGAGCAATTGTCTTAGGATGAAAGGAAGAAAATTGGTGGCCCCGCGGTCGCAACCGCGCGAGGTCGCGCCGGGATTTTCCGCGGCTTGACCCAGTGATGGCGCGCATGGCCTCGAGTGCCGGCGCTCACGCTTTCGCTGGGCCGACGCGACCACGACAAGTGTTCGGCTACTCGGGGGCGCGCTTACAATGGCTTCGAGAGAAAAAGAGAGAGAGACTCTCATTGTTCCGGAATGGAGAACGCGTCTTACCCGACACTTCCTTCATGACCGACCTAGAACCGAGCGATCTCTCGTTATTTCTCTCGCCGATACGTCAGATATTTGACGCCCGCTGGTTCGTGGGTAAGACTCTCCCGAACACGAGACGTTTTCAAATCGATAAATTATGACGCGGTAATCTTTGAGGAAACTTGGAAAGTGCATACACGAAGAAAATAAAAATTGGCTGGCGATCAAAATTTGGAAGGTCGAATTATTCGAAATTTGCAACAAGTAGTGCGTCGTTAAAACGTTAAATTCACAAAAAAAAATAAAAAAAAAAAAAACACGTTTACGAGTAATGTTTGTTTTCATTTTATCCTCTGAAACACGATAACTACAAATTGATGCCTCAGACGAAAACTAGGCTATCTTGAATTTTAGTTGAAGACTATGCCATCTGAAAATTTTACATGTATTTTTAAATGGTATGGTCTTCAACCAAAATTTGAGATAGCCTAGTCTTCGTCTGGGGTGTCGAAATGAAACGTCTTCTTTGCAATGCGGCGTGTTTGGTACGAAATTATATATAGAGAAACATCTGTTTTATATCTGTTCACCATCGTACAAAGCGTCCGATCCTCCGATTTGACACCCTTGCGGTATAATTAACTTGTTATTGACGTGTGAACAGACGTGAACTAAAAATCAATGACCCCCTTCGTTGGGTCACCCACGTCGATCACGCGCGAAAAATCGCGTTAATTTTTTTTTACGTCTTTGCGTCGAGGTGGTAACTGACCTATATTGTAACGACGGTTGTCATGTAATCAGTTAACAGAAGGTTGCGCGCGAGACTAGAGTGACACGGTCATGATGGGGGACGGGGGGTAGACCGAAGGGGGGAGGGGTGTCAGCAAAGCCATTCATCGGGCTGCCGGGGCTTCTTCGGCTCCTCATATGCGCCAATCGTAACCCTTTTCGAGAACAAAGACGATCGTTTTGTCTTGTTTCTTGCCTTTAAAGAAGCTGATGCTGAATCGCGGCATTTCTCGGCAATAAGCTACCGCGAGTCGCCGATTTTAAGATTTGTGTCATAGACAATTGATTCGTTACAATTATGACTATGTCATCTTCGATAATGCAACGATTCTGCAATGATTCCGTTTGTGTTTCGACAAGATATTTAAGAAAAATTATGTCGGTTGAATTTCTTTTTTTTTACCAAGTGGAAATTTATTTTTAAAAAATCGAAATATAATAGAGTTAATATAGTAGATTTCGAAACGATTTCTTTTTTATGAGTCTGATTACGGAAGTAGTATTGAGCGATTTTTGACATCTGAACTTCATTCCTATGTCATATTTTTCTCACATAAATGTCAAATGTGTTCTGAATTTTCAAAATCATGTTTTTCACATTAGTGTAATAAACTTTGATAGACACATTTTTACAATTTAGATGATTAAGAATAGAAATTTTCCAGACATTGTCATTTCGTCTCAAAAGAAACATGAAATCTATAAATGTGGAAATCACGGACTTTTTCATTTCATTCTTTTCGATTTCTCGTCCATTTAAAAATATACCTAACTTCGTCTTATTATTACATGTTCTTAATTGGTTTATTGAAGCTGAATTATACTTTTCAATAATGTATCGTAAGTTAATTTTGAAATATCATTGAAATTTGATTTGTTTTAATATCATATATTTATCTTAATTCGTACAAAAGTTGATTTGAAAAATAAAAATAAAACTGTTTTGCAATAAATTGATTAGAGCGACACGACCGAAGATTAAGAATGAAGGGCTTTATTTCATTTATGTTTAAATAAAAAGTGCGTCTGCTGCGCATTTAGAGGCCATTCGCCGCCGAATGTCAACCGTTTGCCGCGCGAGTCGCAGTAGTAAAATACGTTTTGCAGACGACAGTGAAAGAGCCCTAGTGCGACGCAGTGGAAATAACCATTAAGTCCGTATCACGCGGCCATTGCCGAGGACTTTTCGCGTAAATTTCATTGACTCGGCCGCGATGTTGTGTTCTTTTGTGTTCTCGCGTGATCTATTAAGTGGCATTTATTAAGCTCGCTTTTTTCTTTCTGTTTCAGGTAAATATCACATACAAACTCGACGAGCGGTTGATGCACTGCGCTGAATTCGGTATGATAAATATTACACTTTTTCATCTTTCCAAAACACAACCATCTGCAAGCAATAATATCTATTGCTTTGTTAAGATAAATCTTTTTTCCTGAAACACCAAAATTAACTTTTTCTACACGGAGAATACAAGAAGTCACTCGGTCATCACTGAAAACGTACAAAGTAAAATTTAATAAGTAAAATTTCCAACAAAAAATTCACTCAGTGATTTTATAAAACTCAATCACTGATTTTATAAAATCACTTAGTGACTTCTTTTATTTTCGATGTAATTCGAAAATTAAATATGTTGGTACCACGAGTAGAAGGCGAGTGATACCAACTACATTTTATTTTCTCGGTAGGAGAAATATCATACTCAACTCGGTAGAAATAACTTTTATGTTGGTAGCTCTTCGGCCTACCAACTTGAAACTCATTTTTTCCTCGTTAAGCAATATACTATATGTATTATAACTTAAAAATTAACATTTCCTTTCTTCTATTCCACTTTGATAATATTACATTGAGGTTATAGTAAAATATTCATAAGAAAAATACCATTGGATTCAAAATAAAAGAGATCCAATATAACATTTCAAATGTTGAAACAAGAATACTTTAATCATAAATTAAATCCCAAATCTTATTGATTTACGAGCAAATATTCAATTATAGACATTTATTCTTAAACCAAACATTTTTTGAGATTAGTTTACAGTAAAATGCTTTAAAGTGAGATTCGCAAAAAAATACTCTCACAATACCTGTATTTTTAATACTTTCTATTGCAATTTTAACTTTATTTCTACCATAAATAATCCGAAAAACTGACGAATCGCGTCAAATGATTAGAAAGAACATTATGAATCTCTGAATGAGGATAACGTGGCAATGCAGCGAAATTGAAAACAGTGTTGACGGGATTCTGTAATTTGGTATTTTCGGGCGGGGGATCGAAACTCGCGATCTTCGAGGATATCCTAGATAAGATGTCGCTTGTGCGTTACGAGCGTAAGAGGGTGGAGGATAGGAATAGGGCGAGAGAATAGATCGTTTCAACCCCTTACGACATGCTTTTCATTCAAACACATTTAGCTTTTCGCGTGTAAGTTTATGTATGCAGATATATATGTATGTGTATATTTGCATTCACATGTGTATGTGTATTTTTACATACATACCTGTATGCATATTTGTAAACATATGATTATGTGAATATTTGCATACATGTGTATGCATTCGCATTTGCAAGTATATATGAATTTATATAAACACGAATGCAAAATGTTGTATATATTCGTGAGCACTGACAGTGACCTTCATAGAGGTCAGAGGTAAGGATTGACATTTTTCGTCCAAAGAAGAAAATGGGTCTTCGTCTCACGACAAAACGACGCCGGGGTTCCTTTGACCCCACCGAAGCTCTCAGGATTCATCTTTTTTTTATTCTTTTTTTTTCCCTATATTTTTTTCCTTCTTGTGCTGCATTTTCACGGGCCTCGTTTGGTCTTACGAAATTGCGATTTTCCAGATTGGCTTTATAGGACCATCAAGCGGAGAAAAAATTGATGAGTTGTTTGCGTTTTCTCCCCCCCCCCCCTCCACCCCCCCCCCCCTCCCCCCCCTCCCCTCCCCCTCCCGTCCCTTGCTCCCCGCCGTCTCCCTCCTCCCTCCACCCCCTCTCCTCCTCCCCGTTGTATCCTGTTTTCTCCTCTCACATCTGCTCTCCTTGCGCTTCTGTCTCCTTCGGTTCTTTGTCTTCTGTGTTCTCCGCCCCG
>JABFOV010001713.1:0-23462 GCA_022817685.1 Aradophagus sp. ZL-2020
CACGCGCGCTTCCAACGCATATGCAGGAACGTATCTGAGATTGTCACGCCGCTCCTAGAAAGACATGCATCTCATGCTGACCAGAGATGTTAGAAGAATATGGTTATGTGACTTGTTATTATTTTTTTGAACTCTTAACATTTTTATTTCTTTTTTTTTTTTTTATTTTATGTTTTTTTTTTTTTTTTTTTTTTTTTTTTTTTTTTTTTTTTTCAATGTCACATCACTTTCTACTCAGATAACAATTTTTGATAAAAAGCAATTTTTCATCAATTTTTGTGTGTTCTCGTGCGAGAGTTGCTTGCAAAGATTTTTCTTTTGCAGGATAAAATTAAAGCCATTTATCCGTCGCTGAAATTGTTAAACGGTTTTCTTTCCTAATTTCATTTACATTCACAGTTTGAAAATTCATTATTCAATTCGTTATATGACTTTAAAAGTTTATTTTTAATTCACTTTCATAAACGACCTAAAACTTTATTCGTCGTGTTTGGTATACTCAAACAGTAGCTTTGACAAAGAATAATAAAATTCAAAATTGTAATTACTCTTCAAATCAGATTAGCTTCGTCGTGTATAAAATAAATACAAATGCAATTTAACGGAAATAGTTACCGGGTTTGCTGGCTCTATCGGCCGCCTCGTGGACTTCGCGATGGCCCACGCACACGTCCGGATTTGCGCTTTCGTTAAACAAATCGCACTGCAAATAATCTGGCAAAGTCAGTCCGAATATTTCCAAAAAGAATCCACATCTGCGCATGGTCTCTGGAAATAACGCGAAGCGATGACGCAACTGAAGGATTCATTTGAAACATCGACGCTGATTTAATTAAGATAAAATAATCTGCCTAATAGATAGACGCATTTAAACACAAGATGGAAGAAAGACGAACTAGAATTGAGTTGGTTGTAGTCGTCTTTTAACTGCCACGCTCGATGTGGAAAAAAAATTATACTGACCAATTCATGAAATGTATTTATTGAATTTATTGAAATATTTTAGTACGATAGGAGTACGAAAAGAAAAATTCCACAAATTTAATAAATAACCACGTTATACCAATTTTACCTAGAATCTACATTATTCGCAAGACGTCTTTACCATTTTGGTATACCGCGCTTGCAAAAGCAGTACAGATCACGCCCGAATTGGTAAAAACTTTGCGTCTAATATTTTACAGAACGTTGGGATATTTCACTATTAGAAAAACTGCAGTAATTTTCTTAATTTTTTTTCAAACTGGTTTAAAGATTTTTTATTGTGTCTATACAAGTCTAATAGAGAAGTCATTATTTTTGAGAAAATTACTGTTGTATCATATTATACAACTCCAACATAACTCACGTAAGAGTCATCGCAATTTGTGTGAATCGAATATTCTCTGACACAAGTTATGTTCGAGCAACATAACATTTGCCTCGGGGTCGGAAAATCATCGCATATCTGCTTCTTGCATGGAGATATCTCCTTTAATCTATCTTCGTAACAAAAGGTAGATTTTTTAGACTGCAGATAGTTGTTCCTTTGTAGGTCAAATGCAATCTTTTGTAAACGTTTTAATCCGTCGGACATCGTGGTATTTAACTTTTAATGGTCGTCACTTTATTTCAAAGTTACGAAAAGCACGTCGAAAATGCTTCGATTCAGAAATGAAAAAAAGAATAGTATATAATTTTAGAATCACAATCTAACATTGTTAATAATTTTCCACTTTATTCTGAGCGAAAAGTCGTTTCAAGAATTACAATACTTTATATTCAAGGTGTTTCATTTCATATTTAATTTTTGAAATGTTCAATTTATATAAAAGGTTTACCTGTAAGTTGACAATTTTTCATATTTTTCATATACATTAAATTTTGAAAATAAACTATTCTAGTAACTTTGTCATACGACACTTTTAATGAGAAATACAATAATTCTTAAAACGACTTCTTTCTCAATGCATGCATGTTCATCTTGCTCGCGAAGAATGAGACATCAACAATTTGTACGCCGAAACGTTATTTTAATGAACTTATGAAAATTGAACGATATAATACATTGATTTGAACTTCGTCAAAAGTAATTTAATTTTCAGGGCTTAAACTAGCCGAGAGCCACTTTTGTACAAGGATTCCAACTCGTCGAGGATTTCAACTTGGCGAGCGTGCATGATATTTCTTAAGTGTCCAATTATCGGGCAGATTACTTTAGTTGATTGAATAAAACTAAGCTCTTATCAAAGTTTAATTAATAAAGGTTAATTAATAGCACTCAGTACAAAAAAGATACAATATTTTGAGACTTCCTTATATTTGATATTTGGAAAACTTTTTTTCACATTACTCATAAAAAATAAAAGATATTTGATGATGTAAAAATTTAATTTTTAATTTAATCAAAATTTCAGTGACTGAAGAATTCTGATTTTGGAAGTCGACGATTTTCTTTAATTTTTTAAACATATGTCTAAATAAATTTACATTGTCCAACTATAACTTTTAACTCACGTAAACACAGGCTTCTGCACGGCGGAACCGTGTGTCCGTTGGAGCCACATTTCGGGGCGAAAATGGTACACAAAAATAGCGCCGCCAGTTCGTAACACTTGACGTCGACCACGACGTCGTAAAGTTGCAATTCGTGTTGGGCTTCGCGCTGACCAAAATTGCCGACGTAATTGGGAAACACCGTGAAGTTGTAGGGAATCTGGCGAAAATATATTTCAAATCACGCGAGTAAAACACAAACTTTATTGGTGAAAGAACGATACCCCCAATAGAACATTACGTATATTAGTTGGGCGTTTAGCTCATATTTATTCCTTATACGTATAATATACGTATATATATGTATAATATACGTATATATATGTATATTATACGTATAATATATATGGTGTTCTATTAGGGTACAGTGTTGTTTGAGTTCATAAAGTTTAATAATTTTCATAGTCGAAATTCAGCATTATTTAATATGAAATTAATATTATACGATATCCCCTTTAATTACTCCTAACATTTTCTGGAAAAAATCGCTCTATTTTAAAGAAAATTTCGAATTTTATCAGGGCAAGTAAAATAATAAAAGTTCATTTTGAATGTAAATACAGTTTGCATTTTTTTTATTAAATTAATGAATAAATTACTAATTAGTATTATAAATTATAGTACTGAAAAGAAAGACTTAAACTTTAATAAATAATTCTACCTTATGATGTTGACAGAAGCTAACGATAACCGGCAGACACACTCCAGGTGATGGATTTTTTCGTTCGGCAATGATCGGTTGAAATGCAATGGACAATTTATCGACTAATTCAGTGTACATTTTTTGCGAACTATTTTTCATCTTCACCGTATTCTCTGGATAAGCTGAAACAAAAAATGACTCCGTAAATCAGCAAGTTGGTGTCAAATCGACGGTTCCGTTGAACGAACGACAGGATGGGTTCGAAAAATTTATTGTTCGCAGAACAGTAGAGTCGGTTTTCGCTTGTCATTCTGTCTATTTTGAAACAAGCAGTAAAAGTATCCAGTTTTGTTTGTCAAGAGTTATTTATTTCTTACACATTTTTACTATCTTTCTTTTCATTGTTTATTATTATTAATATTTTTAATTTTATGATGTATAAATGTTTGAATAAAAAAAAATATGTTTTTCAAGTTTTCAACAATTGTTAAAAAACGACGGTAATTTGAAATACAATTTTTTATGTAAAAAGGCTATGTTTCTGGCCAATCACTTTTGTGAAAATTTATCTACAAGTATTAATTTATTAACGAAGACACCATTTTTATTCTACAGTTTTATTTTTTTGATAAATTTACTCTCTTTTTTCACTTCAAAATACACATAAATTGACAACAATATTGACGTATTTTCTTAATCCGAAATAATAAGGAAATATCGAGTTTTTTTCTTCCTGATGACTGGGGAAAGGGGGAATCGCAACATGCAATTTTATTCAGCGGAACTAAGTCGACTTGACAGCGATCAATATTTGATGCCAGTTTTAATTGAATCTTTGATTATGATGGAAATTGGGTTTGAAGAGTCCATTAGGCCCTGCTTTAACGGTTTTGCGCGGCAATTCAGTCACTTACTTGTAACATACGCTGCCACACATCCAATAATGATTACCAGTGCGATAGCATTAATCAGGACTTGGGCAAATCGGAATCGAAGCCTTCCTTTTGCGACGTAATGGCTGCTCGGTCGTCGGATATCCTTTATGATCTTTATAAATATTTTTCTATTTTAGTTTTCGTTCAAACTTAATTATTACACATCATGAAGGGGGAGCGGGTGTATTTATATGATCAAATATCAAAGACATTCATTATTGAAAAAAAAATTGATTACTTAATTAATCGTTATTTTCAAATTGATTATCGCTCCACTATACTTTCAATCTCTGTAATTTTATTTTTTTATTATATATTTTCTTTGATTTAAACGTTGATATTGACATTGGCGCTGCAAGTGGCTGTGAATTTATATATCAATACGAAGGAGAAATCGACAGAAAACTTTTACTATAAATTTCAGAAAGTTGGAAGTATAACATGGCAGGTCTGGGACATTTTCATATACAAAATAATTTTGGAATTTATGTATTTATTTAATAATTATATAAAATATTAAGTCACTGAATGGCTTAAAAAAATTATTCGGCAATAAGATATTCGATATCGAAGTTGATGAAAATGATAAATATACGTATATGTAAACTATTCCATTTTATAACATTTAAGAGTAAAATATCTTCGGTCTGTCATCAGTTTTAGATGATTTGTCATCAACTTAAAATATTATGAAATATGACAGTATTTTAAGAATGTTTAGGTAATTATTTTTCTTATTAGATTACAAAAGACTTATTGTTATTACGATTTAATCACGTGAATTCTTAAAAACATAATTTCACAATATCATAATTCATAAAAAATGAAAAATAAAAAAAAAAAATAAAAAAAGTACTGTTTGTATATCGCCTACAAATCTGCAGTCAATTAGCGTCGCCCGATCATATTTGCTTTCGCACGCGCTCGCGGGCTTTGATTTCGCATTTAATAACACGCCCCGCGCTGACAACTCGTCCTTTAGAAATCCGTCCCGCAATCACGTCAATATTCAACTGTTGTTATATCGCACTCTTGTTAGACGCGTTTGATGAGATTATAATTAAGTTTTGCGTCGAACAAACGACTTCGAAAATTTCCAGCGATCGAACTGAAATTTCGCTTTAAATTCGGCTGATTTGGATCAAGCGGTTCAAATAATCCGAGTCGGCCACACAAATCATACAGTTAAAAAAAATCTTTTTAGTTGAAATTACTGGAAATTTCGATTATTATATAAATGTAAAATTTTCAGTTGTTTCAACTGAAAAGTTCAAGGCATTACAAGTTACTTTGAAAAAAGAAGGAACTTGTGGCCGTTACCATTACTTTATAAAATACGTACTTTCGTTACCGTTATTTCCAATAGTAACGTCATTATTTTTTGTTATTTTTTATTTATTTATTTTTTCTCATATTTAAATATTTAAACAAACCTTGTTATGAAGTGACATGTTGCTTCCGTTGTGAAACTTCACGATTGCTTGAAGACTCGCCGGCGTGCTCATTGACTTTATAATCGGACTTGTTGGTGGATTCTTCGGCTCTTGTCCTATCGTGCTATCTGCAAAGCCAAATTTAATTTTATACTTTAAGATACAATGTAACTGGTGTCGTACATTCTAACAGAGTTACAAATTCTACAAAAAAATGCAATAGTACAAGTGATTAAATTATGAATAATTTAACACTTTCCAACTGATATAAACTCAATGTTTTTATTACAGACCATGATCCAAAAGTTTAAAAATTAACAATAATTAAAATTTGTGATAGTTCCGAATGAAAAAGTTTTTCTCACTGTAGTTTTTCTCAGTATAGTTTTTTGAAAATTGTCAATAAAAAAAGGAGAAACATGTTTTTTTTTTACCCAAAGTTCGTCCTTTTCCGTGTTTCTGCGGTAAAAGCGGCGCCTCCATAGTTTTGTTTGTATAACTCGGCGAACTTGTTTGGCTGTAACTATCTGACGAGATGTTGCTATCTTGGCGCACGTTCGTCGGCTTGGTCGTCGCGCTTTGGCAAACCGCGTTCAAAGGCGGCGGCAATTTTCCTTTCGTTTGGCCCGACTTCTTCACCCTCTTTTGCTTGCACAACTCTTTCAATTTACACGGCTTATCACCCACCGGCCCCTCCTCAAGCTCGTGCAAACGTTTCTCCAATTCGTACGACTTTTTCTGCAGCTCTTCAAAAGTCGACGTTTTGCCGAGGAAATAGTCCTGCGATGCGTCGTCGCCGACCTTCCCCTTATTCGACGGCACCGTTTCCGAATCCTCGCACTGCTTTTGCTCTGCGTTCTTCAACAAACTCGGCGTTATTATCGTTATTTAATAACATGAGGCCGGGTTAATTTTTATTATGTTATTTTATAATTTTAATTTTATATTTAATGGAAACAAAATAACAAATTGCAATTGAAACAAAAGCTCTCAGATAACGGTTTATTAGAATTAAATAATTTTTTAATAACAGCAAAAAATTGTTTTAAAAATGATAAATGTAATATTTTTGCAATAAATGGAACCTATTTATTGTAAGAAAAACCCATTTATTATAAATATGATGTAAATTAAATAATATTAATTGATTGAAGATCACCAATTAATTATCACAATTAGCATTCATTCACATTGAACACGATGTGATACGTCGAATTAAATTTTTATTCAAAATGATACAATTTGGCGACGATTAAACAAGATACAGATAAGAATAAAGAATTACCCGGATGGCCCTGTTCGGTGCGAGTCCGTTATCCTGATTGTCATCCTCCAGTTCCTGATACTGTTCCTTTAAATTATTTCTGTAAATAACGTTTCAGGTTTCGTTTCAACGTGCTGAAAGTTGGAAATTGAAAAATCGCATGCTGGCACTCTCTCGTAATTCAATTAAAGGGCCAGTTTCGCTCGAAATAGCATTTTTGCAGGAATTTCATAGCTCGAATATTGATTCTGCATTTAATATCGTACGTGTGAAAGAAAAAAAAAGTTGCCTTAACAATTATCGCTTGACACTGATGTCGGGAATAATTTGTAAAATTATTATGCCATTAGAGTAATCTTTTGGAAGGGGCTGTAATAAGATTTACGATATTGCACTATAAAAGTTTATATTATTACGGTATAATTTAATAAAAGGGTGAAAATGTTTTAAGAGGAACAATTTTTCGTATAAACACAGACTCAGGAATTATTACAAATTGTAAACAAATTAAAACAAAAAATTGTTTGGTGTTTTTTGTTGTAAAGGGGATATGTGTTGTAAGTTAATTTAACTTACGTTTATATACTTTGCATTCACCTCTGTATTCATCACATTGATACTGCCATATGATATCGTTGCGATGTCGCTATGAATTTACTATGAAATTACTGCGATATCATAATGATACTGTGATACAATCATTGTGTGATATCTCTGATATCGCAATGATATCTGACGGAGGAGTGTAATATCACTGTGACATTATCATGACATCATCGTAAATATTCAAGTTGTGTGAAATATTTACCTGCACTCCCAGAAAGGATGTATTGAGTGAAGAAAAATGTTCTTGTTTCGAGACAAAATGTATCTTAATATTTTGCCAAAAATAGATTTTCTTGAACCAAGAAAAGTTTGCTGGTCCAAGATACTAAGTGGTTGAGGCAAGAAAAAATGTCTTAACAGGCTAAAGTTAGGTTTTAATCGAAGAAAATTATTGCAAAACTTTGTGATTCTTGAACAAAGTAGAAGATTTTTGTGACTGTGTACCAATACACCGAGAGGCCTAGGAGGCCTACGTAGGATTCTTATATATATATTTCCCACGTGGAATTCTACGTAGGTTTGTGGATGTCTGAACACTGCGTAGGTTTCCTGGATATAATTATTCCTATGTGGGATTTGAGTAATACTAGGTAGGAAACTGCCATAATCCTACGTAGGATCCTAAGTAGGCTTCCTACGTAGGAATCCTACATAGTTTTTTGCAGCAGGGGAAGTCAGTTATGATATGGTATCGTAAATAGTTTACTATATGAAATTGTTCACGATGCAATATGTGTCGTGTCGGTCACAATATGATTTCCTCAGTGTAGATATTAGCAAATATTGATAACTCATCGATTGATTGAGAAAAAAATATATCTCGCAAATAAACTCAAATCGATGACTTACCTGCGACACTCGACGTCATAACTTCTCGGACCGTAGGCGTTGGTTGTTTGCAAACGCTGAGTGAAATTTCGCGAAGTCTCCTCCAGTTGTTCAAAACTCTGCGCTTGAGTGTTCGCATCGTCAGAACTCGAAACGTATTGCATGCGATCGAAATTGGCGAAATTTACATCGCCGAAAGCAACGTGACTCGTGTATTCGTCGGGAGTGTGTTTGCTCTTCTTCGAGCAGTCAATATCGATGAGTCGGTCGTGATTTTTCAGCTGATCCCACATCGGGTACGCCGCGTTTGTCAAGAAATCATTCGCGCTCGCGCTCGCTTGGTTCTCCGTCGGTTTCAATCTATTGCTCGCAAGTCGCGGAATGGGAATCGGTCGTTCCATTTTGCTCCTCTTTGGTATGGCGGGTGGTCGAAGTGGAATAGGCGGGGCTGACACCTAAGGTTTATTTTCTTTAAATTTATTTATTTATTTTCTCATTCTTTTCATTCATATTTAGAGTTTTATTTATTTATTTTTTTTTTATTTGAGAATCAAGAAAAGAATGTATCATAGAAAGAAATTGCAATATATTTTTGTAAATACCATTGGGGAAGCTGAGTGTCGACGAGGAGTAGCCGGCACATTTTGCCCCAGAGTCGTTGACGATTCTGCTGCTAGTAAATTGGTTTGGGCCGGAAGTCCGATACTGTGTATCCTATTTTGCCTTGGTTGATGATAATTATCATCACCAACAGGTTTCACAAAAAAGTTTTTTTTATGCATGAAAGTCAACATTTTACAGCTTATTAGTTTTCCAAGAGTATCATTCTTGGACATTGAAAAAAGGACTATTTGCAATAATTATCACTTTTCGTGTTAGCTACTTTTCGCCATTCTTTTTTTTATGTAACATAGCAAATCATCTTAATTCAATTAGTTTTTATTCTCAGCAAAATTCTTACACTTCGGTGAAAAAATTCTATACTTTGATGCGAAATTTGATTTTTTGACAATATACTAAAATCGATAGCCGAATTCAACATTCGCTAACAAAATCAAAAATAACGCGCATTCCAACGAAATCCCCCGATGGTAAATTTATATTAATGTTAGATGAAAGGAAGACGTTTGAAAAGTGGTTTCTTAAGCGACAGAATTTTACGACCTTTAAACCCCAGGACGATGAATGATGGTACATTTTTTTTACTGTTTCTTATTTTGTCAATCTACCGCCCTTTGATTTATCGTCCCCATTGCAATCGTGAAATGTATGTTATTTATCAATTAATTTTATAGCTGCGTTTTCGTAAACGAAAGTCGTTCACTTTGTGCACTTGTAGATTATAAAAGTCGCAAACGTTGAAATAAAAAAGTCGAGGATGTTTAAGAAGATTATCAATTACTCAAAGCAAAAGTTTGCAGTAATAAATAAATTTAATGAAAACATTTTACTAATGAAATAAAAATAGTTTTTTAATAACTTTTAATACGACTGTTCCGAGTGTTTAATAATTTTAAAAGACAGACGAGAGAAAAAAAGAACAAGTATTTTATAAAGCGTTTCAAGCATTTTACAAATTCCTTAATCAATCATTTGTCGTTAATTAAAAGTGAGAAAATGATCAGATCTTTTCTCCGATTACCTGGCCTGATTGGTAGAATTGTCGTCAACGTTGAACGTCCTTTTCTCAGACATTTCTTCGCCTGGAATGAAAAAGCAACGATACTTTCGTTACATCTGAATCCGGTCAAAATGAAATCGCCAGCCAGGCATAAAAATCGAATTTGCCGACGATAAAAGTACGCGTGATTGAAAATAACCGGCGTATAATATTTCGTCAAGAATTAGCGTTATGCGAGGTATGTCAAGCGCTATTCGAGCGTGGCGTACACGTGGACTGACATTGTGACGGTGAACAAATATAAACAAAATGAAAAAAAAAATAAAATAACGATTGTATTTATTTTGTTTAAAACTAACATAAAATCATATAAATTTCTAGGCTGATAAAAATCATGATTTTTTTGAAATCAGATTTTTCTGATAGTTTGATTTAAATTAATAAAAGTAACCATTTTTCAATTTTAAAAGCAAATATATTTTTAAAATATTTTCAATTAGTTCCTTCAAAATAAAATTGCTTAGAAAATATTTACACGGAGATGTGGATAAAATGTAGGACTAGCCATATCAAATGTATTTTTTCTGTATATTTCTTAACAACAAATCGGAGCATTTATTTAATAAATACAAGCATTGGTATAATTAAGTTTTCAGTTACGCATATCAGCAACGTTACAATGCGTCTAACTTACACTTCAACAATTCATCCGCGTTCATCCGTCTGTTGCATTCGAAAACTTAATACCGAACGATAACTTCTGCTTGGACGATTCGCGTTAATTGATATCAACTTTTTATCGCGCAATTTAAAAAAAGTGCTTTCGCAACTTTTCGTAATTTTTACTTCCAGCCTTGTACTTTCGCAATTACTTTAAGTAATACAAAATTTGTCTTTAAAATCGTCGTCAGATATCATTAAAATTAACATTATCAAATCGATTCAATTTTCAAATAAAAAAACACCATTAATATCAAAATTAATTCAATAATGATTATAATCGCGTATTAATTTAGTGTCAATTTAATTAATTTCCCATAATCAAATCTTGATCAAATGCATTCGTTAACATTTAAATAATGATGTTGTTTATAAAATCAATTTTTTTCCTGTTCAATTTTTTCCTACGTATCTGTTAAATTTTTATCAAATTGTATCCATGATCGATAACGAAATTCAATATAGAAATGTACCGTGAGTAAATGAAACCAACATATTTGACTATGCAAATAAACGAAGTTCGGCTAATGCGATATTGATTGAAAATGTCATCGTAAGAACAACGATCCGCATTGAACCCGAAACATTCGATTGCATTAATTTCCGATATTGACATCGACGATTAATTTCCGATATTGAAATCACGAATCATTTGGCTTGCAGTATTTTGATAAAATGCATCCGAATGGAATGCATTTTCTTTGGTCGCAATTTGGAAATGCAAAGGTGCAACTTTAATTTAACAGTTTTTTTCTTCTTTTTATATATTTATAAAATTAATGAAAAATCATGATGCATGGCGAATTAAAATAGAATGTACGTACCCCATTTCTCCCTTCGATAATAAAACATTTTAAAACATCGTTAAAATAATAAATGCACCGAAAACATGATAAAAGTACTTTGTAAATAACTTCTAAATTTGACATTTAAATTCCAAATATTTTAAGGACACTTAACCGTTCAAAAGTTTTAAAAATCGGCACTTTTTATTCCGACGGAAACGCCGAAAGAAAAAGTCAAAGAGTAAAAGAAATTCGAACCAGAACTAAACAGGTTTCATTGAATATTGTATCACAAATATTACTTATCGATATATCATTATATAACAAGTTAATAAACAAATCCATAAGTATATAATAAATCCAAAAAAGATTGTTATAAAAAAAGTTAAAAAATAAAAAAATAACTTGCTCTTTAAACAGGTTGCTTTCATAATTTTTTTTTTTCATGAGTATTATTTTTTATACATTATTATTAATAAATATAACAAATTTTTAATAAACAATAAAACATTGTTTTCATAAAAGTTAAAGTACATAAAACGGGAAGTAAAAAAAAATTAGAAAAAAAACTCACGTGATGGATGTTAAGTCAATTAGCGTATGAGCGAAGAGCGGGGGTGCCGTACGAATCGTTGGATCATGGTCGAGCGGGCCGAATCGGTGACTCGAGGACTGGCTCGGGACCGGCCGAGGTTGTCCGGGGCAGCTGGCTGGCGCAGCACGTGCGAGCGCGCTGCCGCGCTACGTGTACTACGTGCGTGGGTGGTATCGTACTACTGAGCCGAGCCGAGGACGTCGCGGAAATTCAATTCGCCAAGCCCCCGTTTTGACTTTCGGAAAAGCGGGCCTGCGCCTCGGAGGCGCCGAGATGTCTCTAGTCATGCCGCCGAGCGCCGCCCGATGCACCGGGACCGCGATTAATTGCGCATTTGCATCGCAACACTTTCCACCAGACTAATACGATCTAAAGATCACGAAGGAACGTTTTTTCTTTGCTTGCCTTCATAATTTACCCAGTACAGGAAATCCAATAAAATACATTATATATGAAATCTAATGCACGGGTTTTTTTAGAGTAATTGTTGATCTCCAATTAAATCCGATAAAAAAATTAAAACTCACCGGGGAATTAGTAGAAATTTGAAATTATTGTAAAATTACAACAGAAATATTGATATATTGCAAAACGCATAAGAGGATATATTTTTATTGGAATGTCCCAATAGGAACTGAACCGAATGTATAGGATTTTATATATACATTCAAGAATAAAATAAAATGTAATATGAAGAAAAACTAATCTAATCTTCTTTGAAGATTAAAAATTGAAAACAGTTTGAAATTTTGAATAGAATTGTTCAGTTCGATAAATATTTAAAATTCAACGATG
Organism: Aradophagus sp. ZL-2020; assembly: GCA_022817685.1. Classification (NCBI taxonomy): domain Eukaryota; kingdom Metazoa; phylum Arthropoda; class Insecta; order Hymenoptera; family Scelionidae; genus Aradophagus; species Aradophagus sp. ZL-2020. The sequence goes on from JABFOV010001713.1 coordinate 12,761, forward strand.
GGTTAACATAATTTAACAAAATGTTTAGCAAATATTCAACATATTCAAAAAAACCTGTTGATAATCCATTTGAACATGACACGATAACGTGCGATAGGATGCTGATCGTGTAGAAAAAAATTTGATTGATTAAGTGATCAGTCTTGATTCAATGGCCGTGAATGTTTTCATATATTTTCATACGGTCTGTCATTTTGTATAAATAGAGCAATATTGATGAAAATAAATTGTAGACATTATTTTAAAAATAATAAAATATCGTTATGAAAAAATATAAAAATTTTGTTCAGCATCGACGTAAAAAGTTTTTTTTACCATTATACCTGTTACCGTAAAATATAATTTTTATATATATTAAAAAAAAAAAAAAAAATGAAAAGGAAAAAAAGAGAAATTAGAGTTTAACGCAAGCTGACTTTCCGAGGTGAAATTCTGTATCGCAAGTGTGCATTATTTAAGCTTGGGAATAATAAACGTCGCCCGTTTGATATGTAGCTCGGAGAAAAAGTAATATGCCGGGAAACATTTGATCGATGCTGACGAGAATCAGAAAAGCTCCTTTGGTGCGACAGTTTCATTAATTTTCGCCAGTAAATTTTGGGCACCGCTTCTGCGTGTGATATAAAGTAACATTTTAAACTTGCGAAGTAAAAACTTGTAATATAATACCCCTTTCTCGATTTTGCCGATCTTTATTAAAATTTTATAAAAATGTCCATTTTTGACATGGATGATAAAGATTCGAGAAGTTGCCTAACAAATCTGAGTTACAAAGTAGCAAATAATAATTCATAAATCAAGTTTCTTATAGGATTATAGTAAATAAATATTGTTCTGGTTTAGTGAACGTTATTAAATAATAAAGGCACGAAACTTAGATGCAAAAACTTAAATTTAGTTTAATCGGCAAAGTTTAATAGATTATTTGCAAGCAACGTTAACTACGATTACTGATAATATCAAATGATCAAATGTAAATAAGAATATATTAGGGAAAAATTAATAGTGGAAATTGTATTATTCTTGAAAACTCTTGTGACAGGGTAGTGAAACAACGTCCAAATAATGTCTAACAATAATATATTTTAAAACATATTTAATCGCAATAAGATTATAGACATTGTTTAATAAGACAACTGCTATTGAAATAATGTCACTGCGCGTGTCGAATTTCGTACCGTTCGAATATTCACAAAACAAATTCCTGGAAGCTCGAAGATCTAACGCAATCATTAATAAGTGTCTTTACAAATACAATTTACATCACAATTACAGGTCCGAGTGAAACTAATATCATCTAGCTAGCCATACACTTGGATAATAAAATTAACTAGAGACATGCAAAGTACTTGTGGCATTTTTCGATTACAATCCGACTTATATAACAAAGTATAAAAATTACAAGTGTGTCTGAAAGTGCGTAGGATCAACGTTGCGGCACTTATTCGATTTTTTTTTTTTCGTATTACATTTTTTTTTTCTTTGTAACAAAGCATACAAATCGTCATGATTATGATCAAATGTTTGAGAATGAACTCGCTGTTCATATTTGAACATTTCGACTTTATTATAAAAATTTTTGAAATGCCGTAACGAGAATGTCTATGCAACGTTAACTTTTCGATTATTTTACCAAAACGAAAATCAGAATTAGTCAAAGTTAGGTCAAATTGGCGTACATTCTGTGTTAGACAAACAAGTTTCTGAGTTGTCCTTAAAATTATGAATTATAAATGTAAAGTAATCAATTTATATGTAATATAGCTAATTTGACTTGCACGCTTGGTAAACATAGAATTTACCCAACTTGCACCTAATTCCAACTAGTCATAATATGAATAGTTTGAACGCATGGAGAGAACAGTTACGTAACAGCAGCGAGAATTCGTGTTATTGCTACGTGAATTCATGATTCATGTTACGTCCGCGTGAATTGATGTCGAGTTTACACGAGCGCGTTACAAATTTCTCTCTACATGTTCTCCGAGGCACGTACTCTTTTGGAACAACTTGTGACGTTAGTCGATCAACATTCAACTTCTTACATTAGTTCGCGCTCTCCAAACGTTGAATGTCGTGGTGGAATGTTAGATGATTTCAAGTGCCACTTCAATTGTATGAAAAAAAATCTAAAAAAATAACTACCTCTAGCAGTTGTATCACATATATAACACAGTCAAAATTATATTTTTTTTTTTTACTAAAAAATTTAAAGCTTAAAAACAAAATATGTAATCAACAATGTGCAAGAAAAAAAAATGTAATACATCCATCCACATTGGATGTAATGTCCAGAAATATTATAAGAGCAACCAGCCAAGATTTTACTGCATTATTATTTTTTTTTAAACTGAATCAACTTCAGTTGCAATGTAGACACGTCAAAGAAATCGTAACATGTTCCAAAACAAGTACACCTTCCGTCTCACAATTAATGCAAACAGTCGAAAAGTTAACGTCATACAAAGACCACATTCTCCTGTGCGCTAGATGATTTATTTTAGAAATCGACGAACCATGAACTGTGGTCGCTCCTGCGAAAACCGGCGCGCTTATTTCCGGTCGTTGAGCGACTCAACTAAACAAACGCCAATGTCAAACGTCGCATCAACTCGAAGTCATAATCAAAGAACAGAATATTATGATACAATGATTTACGATCTATGATAGTGCATTATCTATCATACGTATGGTGCACTTTAATCGATTCACATAATTTATTGCATAGGTCTCTTTAGTGCCATAGCCAACCAACATTAACATCTTTTCATATTATCATTAATTGATGATGTAACGAGATTCTTATATCTTATTACACGAACACTCGTTAATAGCTTATACACCTTTAATTTGCATTGTCATTTCTCTCTTCCCTTCTCTCCACTTTTTATTTGTCGCCCGTAGTGTAGGCTTTTTACGCGTAAATAAATTATCATTATTGCATGAAAATACGCGACCTGGAATGACCAAACAAATTCTTTAATCACAATTTTTTTCCGAAATGGCAGATGACAGTGAAAAAACTAAAGGTACAAAAAGAGACTAGAAAAAGAAATACTCTTTTATTTTTTTCCACGCAGTCGACATTCGCGAGCTCTGTAATTCTCTTCAAACTTGAACCGTTCATTTGAGCGTCACGTATTTTCGTGCAAAGCGTAAGTTTGCATTCGCAAAACTATCAAATGCTCGTACCATGGTAACATCCTGAAACGTGAGACTAGAAAAGTATTTCAACCAACATGCTCGTTTTACACTTCAGTTAGAATCAAATCTGGCGAGATTCTGTGAGTTTCCTAGATTAAGTTATGTAGGCACTTTCTACGAGTAATAAGGAGAGAAAAAGTGTCAAATGTTGCGCTCTCGTCGAAAAACTTCCTTCGGCACACAAATAATCGACATCGGTTCGATCAAATCAACGGATCGCGAAGAAGGGATGTAAACGTTAAGGCCGAATCGAGGCCAATGGTCGTACTTTCCTTACAGACTCAATAAGTTTTCACAAAATATATTATAACCATTTTCTTTGAAAATATATAAATTTTTATTGATCGTAGACGTATTAATTAAGGAATCAAGTTAAATTGAAGATGACAAATGAGGTAATATGATTTCGATGATGCTGTAATTGTCGTCAAAATTAAACTCACTCTTAACAAAGACATTCGAATTTCAGAACGTTTTCGCAATTAAAATAAGTGAAAAGCTTCACCGACGTATATAAAAATGTAAGTACGCAAAGTTCAACAATTATTATATGACAAAAATCGTGGGAGACTTAATTTTGACGATTAATTGAAGTACACAAAGTATGTATTACATCCGTCGAAGGTAAAAATATATAGAATAAAATATAATGTATGCGTAAAAAAGGATTAAAATTATCGCACTTTTGTATAAATCAATATTGACGAAATCAATCACCCATCGTATTAAATTGTACTACTTTACAGTAACCTGCATATAAACTTAAAGATAATTTTGAAAACTAGAAGGATCTTGAACAGACAACGTTTTAAAGATACACAAAAAGAAAAAAAGAAAGTAATTAACATCCAACTGTACATACAAAAAATGCGACGAGAACAATAATCGATTATTTTGATAGCGATCCTTCCAGTGCAACCGACTTATTTACGGACAATGTTTCGCCTTATATTATATCGTGCACTTTAAAAGAAATAAGAGGTTTTACATTACATGCCTTGCACACGCTAACATATAAATAATTTCAATTTGTGTACGGAAAACTACAAATTTGTTGATAGATAGCCACCATGGTCGAATCGAATGTTATCATTAATAGTATTATTACTTGTATTATTGTTATAATTATTATTATATTAGTATTATTATTATAATTACTCATTTTATTGCTATGTGGTTAACAGCAGTAATGTCACGTCTTATTGACTGGATAATACTGGCATTAAATTAGTCTTTGTTTTATAATCTATAAATGTACGAAGTTCCAACGAAACGTACAAAAATTGCGTTGTCTTTTCCTTTGTTTTATTATTTTTTTTTCTCAATGGTCGTCAGAAAAATGTCCAAAATCGTAGTAATTGTTCTGAATTATAATAATGTTTGGTAGGATGTAAAATTGCTTTAAGGGTGCGCTTAAAATCAAATATATCATTCTGTTAAATCAAATACAGATCTTATTTTTATGTCTAGTTTAACGAGATAACTTTACAAAAGACTTCTTAATTAGAACTCTGAAACATGTTAATAAAGACATAAGCTACATGATTTACATGTAAATGAAAAACGTCAAGCTTGAACGAAGGTTGATATTTGTTATATACAACATATCATAAAATATATGTTTACTTTCGAATATATTTTAAATGTGTTAATTTAATATTTACTTTGTCTGTAATTCTCGTTACTTATAATGTTTCAGAGATCTTGAAAACGTATCCACACGCACTTTCCAAGGTTCAGTTCTGTTTAAAATAATTAACAGAAACTATTAATTTCGTGGCGATTTGAATTTTGGAAATGTGCGTAATATACCTTTAATATGGAATATCAGTAAATTATCTCCTTCTGAAACATGCACCCTATTTAAAGTCATTGTAATGAAATATATTTTAATATATAATTTCAAGATACAATCACGATGATATTTCTTTTTCTTTTCTATAACGTCATATAAAGTCTTTGCAACATACAGTTTTCATATAATTTTATTATAAAATCATGTTAGTATTTAACAATTTGTTCATCTTCGTTATGGAATATATTAGCTTGCTATATAATCAAGTCCTAATTTTTAAGAAAATGAATAAGAGCTTCGAAATATCTACTGAGTTTCTGTCACAAGCGATATATTCAAGTGGACGTTTCTATAAAAATAAATCTAAATATTTGTGCATAAAGAGAAAAAATGTAAAAATATAAATATAATAAAGTAAAAAAAAAAAAAAAAACTAAATGCGGAAAGTTTGCCAATCCCAGTTATATTCGCTGATTATCAAAGGATTATCTGCAAGAAGATATGTTTCCTCATCAACAACTCGTTGATTAAATGCTTTTAAATTAAATACTTAACATTAAAACGTCATTCCCTTATTTTATGGGAATAAAAGTGTATATCGATATAATTACATTATTTGAATACAATGTCGCGAAAAAGTGTTTGAACTGGTAACAACTCGAGTTCCAAAACAAAAAGAAAAATAACAAGTTTTGTGAGAACGTTAACAATTGAATGTAAAATTCAATAAATCAACAAATAATTTTGTATTGCAGATTGCCGTCTCGAGCAATAAATGTTTGTGACGATCGACTATATTCAATTTCTGACTTGTGACAATTATTAGAATATTGCCGTGTAACAATATACAAGTGCAAATCATAGTATCGGATTATGGAACGGCAATATATAAATGTCGGAGACTAGTTGAATCAGAATAGTTATTATCTCATGACGGGTTATTTTTTATGCTCCCCTGAGCGTGACTGAAATAAAACAATTAATATTTTTTAACATAATAAAAATATATGACATTTATCTCTTTTAACATACACATAATCTCGCAAATGATAACTGGATTAATGATATTTACCTTGTGACGATGTTGTAAAAAAGATGGGTCAACTGCAGCAACTTTTGCATTCAGAAAAGCATGCATACAGAACAACAAATTTTCTAACTGCGAACATTCTAACTCCTGCAACATATGAATCATTGTACGTTGACTTATCACGTCATAATATTATGACTTATATCAATATTAATCACAAGATGTTGTATTAACATGACAAGGAAATCACTACACTTACCTTAGTTTCAATGACAATGCTATCATGTTCCTGGAAGTGCAATTTTAATCTGCTTTTACCATCATCACTTGATCCTCTCAACTGAGAAAATTTATACCTCCAGACAGGGTCTCTTGCACCTTCGTAGGCTAAAGAAAATCCTTGCGTCCAGTCTAAAGTAAGCCCGGCGCTCCGACCATTAAAAGTAACAGGAAATGTTTTGCTCTAAAAGAAAAGTTGTACTGTATTAGTATAATTTTTGTTTATGATGCTTTACATCTTTGAATTATAGAAACTTTATATTATCCTTAATTTGAATGAGATTATTTTTATAATTAATTATTAACTTAAAATTTACTTTTTTTTCATGATGTATAAATTTTTGTACATATGTAACATGATTCAGACGTATATTGCTGTAATAGCAATAAAGTAGACAATTCCTTAAACAAATTCTTGCTTACTTTGAGATGAGTTACCGCAGAACAGACGGCGGAATGCCATGCTGCTTCCACTCTCAAAAGTTCCTGCCTTGTTTCGACGCTCAAATATCGCGGTGGTTTTCCTGGACTTTGAGCCAGGAAGCAATGTTGCCTCTCGTCAACATTTTCTGATTCTCGCATTACGCGAAATATCGTTTGATAAACTTTAAACGTAAGGGCACATCTTGACCAGTCTCCAATGTTACACTGTTGAATTATAAATGAAAATATGTTTAGCATTGTAAATTAGTAAGTCATTTAACTTAGTAAAAAGTGAATTAATCAAAATAAAAAATGATAAAAAAGTTTAACAGGATTTAAATTGTTTTGCTTGTTAAAAAAAGTTAAAAATAAGTGTTGAAAAACTAATTTATATATATATATATATATATTAAAGAATACGAGTTATATAACTTATCTACAAATTGAAGGTCTTATCAATTAATTGAAAATACTTACAGGTGGCGTTTCAAAAAGCATCAAATCAGGACCTTTGAGCGCTAAAAATCTTGGCCGATAACTTTGCCACGGCTGATTGCTGTTGCTGATAGACTCATTAACCCAACCCATGTATTCTATACGCTCTCCTGGTCCGAAATTGCGGTTATACAGTTTCATCTGTGAAATTGTATACTTTTAAAAAGAATGTTCAGGTAATCAATTTTATTTTATCTTTCCATTTTATCTTTCAGTAATATATATATATAAAAACTTAGTAACTGTGTATATATAATAAACTGTTTATTCGAATCAATACTTAAACGTTCGACTTTCTCAGAGCAAAAGTTACAATATGTTCATAAGTGCATCTTACATAAATAATTCTCATATATTTATTGTATACTTAATTAATTTGAACTATTGAATATTAATTTCCATTTTTAAAATCAATCAATGCAAAATATCATACTTGCAATCATTTAGGCAATCAGTTATATCTTTATTCCATAAAATGTATTACTGTAGGACATCATTTGTGTCTTTTCTGTCGAAGCAGCGATCAAAGAAGATACTTATTTTTCAAAGAGCTACAAACGTATAGTTCCATCAAAAAAACTTGCCTCGCGCCAAATCAGCTTATCAGAATGAAAAAGGGGAAAAGGATCGATATTTACTTGCAAATGAGTTAAGCCGGTTACGTTGTCTGTAATGTATTTCAACCATTGACTCAGAATCGCGCTGTCATCACAATGGATAACTCCGGTTCGAGATCCATTCAAGCCTCGAACTTCAAAAGCATTTTGTCGTAATTTGTCCGTGCCGAAGATGTATCTTGTGACATACGCCATCATCAATGGTACTGAAAGAATCAATTTTTAACATCAACGCTTTCGTTCTCGTCAAAGCGATATAAATATAAGAACTGCGCGAAGCAAAGGTACAAAGGACTCAAACAGAAAGCAGAAGAAAAAAATAATAAAAAAAAAGAAAAAGAAAAGGAAACAAAGATAGATACAAACGCGACGCAGGAAACTGAAATAATTACAACGCGTAACGAATGTTGAGATTTCGCGTTTACGATGCGTAAATTAACCATCGCGTGGACAAAAACTGGTAGAAAAGTCGTGGCAAAAACCGACACCTGTAATGACGTCGATCCACTTTTTCAGCGGCACCGCGTTGGCCGAGGCGTTTGAACTCTGCCTGCTGTGGCCGCACATCGGGCTCTCGAGTTGCTTGCTCGGCGAGACCCAATCGTCCTCCTCGGATCCGTTTGTCGCGTTATCCAATAATTCGTCCTTTTCTGCAAAATTAACGGCCTCGCGTGAGCGATTCGACACTTGAAATTGCAGGCGCAAAAGTCAAAACAAATTACCGTTCTTTTGGAGGAACGGCTTCGCCGCGCGATAGTGTTTTACCGTCAGCACCACTATGTCCCCGGCGTTTCGCAAAATATTGACAGCGTCGTCGTGGTTGCAAGCAGTTATGTATTCGCCGTTCACTGTAACGAGACAAAGAACGTGAGCCAAAGGGAAATACAGGCGACGAGAAACAGGTGTTGCGTTATTGAACAATTGTAAAATGGAATATTATGCACTTGAAGAAATAAACAAAATATATTCTCATGAGAAATGAACCATTTTTATATCAACGGATGATCGTATACAAACTTATTTTCACAAAATTATTTCGCGAAAGCTCTTTTATTTTCAGGTACATGAAATTTCTAATGTTTTTAAGGAAATTAAAAAAAAAGTACAATTGAACACGATGTACGAATATCGTGCAATAAAAATATTTATTTAATGATAAATTCGTTTCGATCTTAGTGATACGAGATGAAAAAGCGATCAAAGCCCCCCATTTTCATTAAACCTTTATTTTTCATCCAGTTATCGGCAACATTTATTTACATTCAGAACAATGTTAAACTGGAGTTAAAAAAAAAGTAATGCACCGTGTGACAATATTGATTCGTGACACGGTGCATTACTCTTCATTTCCTCCCGTATAAAGTAAATTAAATTTATCGAACTCGGTTGACCGTCGCTCGGCTACGTCACAGTAATTACGTCCTTTTTTGTAACAAATTTTATATTTGGTTCATGCAACCTATACGTATCATAAATGTGGTCGATAGCAGAGAGAAAAAAAAAAAAAAAAACGAGGAGATACCTTTGATAATAGCATCCCCCACAAACAACTGTCCACACTGATCGGCCGCTTGACCTTTGTATATTCTAGATATGAGTACCGGCAGCTTGTGCTCCGCGCCGCCCTTTATGCTTAAGCCTAATCCGCCGACTTTTTGCCGCGTTATTTGCACCATCCGCTCTTTGGTATCCAGCGGCGACTTGTTATGATTGGCAGCCTGCAAAAGGAAAACGTCCCATTTTTCACGCCGTCGTATTCACGTCAGCCTCGTCGCGACAATTGTTACTAGATGAAAGCTGATTGTCGCAATTTTCTCGCGGTCGCGTTTTAACAGGCAAATTGACTCCGCGGGAGAAAATAAAGACCGAGCTGTTCCAGTTGCGCGACGCTGTCCGCAGTTAAAACTCGGCGAACTACGGTTTTCACAGTGATATCACAAGCTAATTAAAATTTTACATTAGAGTGATACACTGCGATATTACACAGTGATTCCATCAGGATGTCATAGGCGATATTATTATGATGCACGAAAACCGAAATGTTATTGAAATTATAAGTAAATGCATCACAATGATGTCACGGTGATGTTACATCATGCAATTTAGATGGACTTTGTCTATTTTGATTTCCCGCAGTGATAACATCGCGATGTCAACATTTATTTTATATGACATCACGATGTTACCGCACAGCGATATCACTGATGTACAATACACTCACACTTTCAATGAATTTCTTGGATCATACGCATCACGACGATATCATCATGTGACGTCACTGAGATATCTTTACGAAATCGCAGTGAAATCACAATGACATCTCGGTGATGTCGCTATAAAATCGCATCAATAGGAAATTTTTTATTCTCTTCTGAAATCACCGTGATGTCGTTGTAACATCACCGTGAAAATTCTAACCGCTTGGGAATCCATCGCTGGCAACGGCAAAATTGTAAATGCAAAATACCCCGGCGTTGACTACCAACGTTTCAATTAAGCTAAACAATTAATTGCACTTTTGTGCATCAAGTTGAAACAAATTGCACCGCGGTTCTATCGGCTTTAATTGTTTCGCCTGTGTGTGCCTCGCGCTCAATTCTTTTGTTTAAAGTCGCAACAATTATTTCGCCTACGTTACGCATCAATTAAAATTAGCCAGTCGAATAAACGCGGAAACTGCCCCCTCCCCCCGCCCCCCCGAACTTGAAATGCAATTACAAGTATGAAAAAAACAAACATATATAAAAAAATAATAAATAATATTACAATATATTTTCTTGTAAAACATTAATCATTTTTACAAGGAAAAAAAATATATAATTTAAAAATGAAAAACAGCCAATTTAATTATTTTTTTAT
>JABFOV010001714.1:0-23451 GCA_022817685.1 Aradophagus sp. ZL-2020
TAAAAAAATAAAAAGAAAAAAAAACTTTTTTTTCAAAAAAGTATCCTCTTTTACTACTAAAAGGCATCTTGCGAGAAGATTGAAAAAAAATTAAAAATATTTTAAATTCAGATATTAGTTATATTTTCCAAGTTTTTATTTAAGATAAATATTGGACGATATAAAGAGATTTAAATTTTGATTTTTTCTTTTTTATTTCCAATTTTTTACATAAAAAATACTTAAAAACGAAAAAAAAAAACACCTTTAAAAAAAAAAAAAAAAAAAAAAAAAAATGTCAGGCTTTATTACACAAAATATAATACTAAATAAAATTTTATTACAATTCCATTAATAATGTTTTAACATTTTTCAACCTTACAAATTTAATCACTCGTAAAATAAATTAAAATAAACTGATTATTAAAACATTTTAAATTATTATACCATTAAATCAAAGATTTTTATTTCACACATGCTCGAAATACATAGTTTTATTCCTTTAAAAACTAAAGTAAAATATCACTTTGTTCCTAAGGGAGCAAAACTTTACTTTTTCCCTCGATGTACAATACATTATTGTTTATATATTAATTGTAGAGATGTTACCAACGTGGAAGACAACCTCTGGGCAGGGATGTTATGTGTTATATTCTTCTTCCTGATAATTTCATGCTTAACGTTCCCTAATGGACCGTTCACGAGACCACATCCAGTAATATGGCGAATAGTTTTTGGCTGCAGCGTCCTCTACCTTATGATTCTATTATTTATGCTATTTCAAAGCTACGAGACTGTACGCAAAATACTTGTGTGGGTAGATCCTGGACTCAAATCGTTCCATATCGACATGGACAAAGAATATGGTGTCAATTGTTCTGATATCACGATAGAAAAAATCTGGAATCATATGGACATTTTTGCCATAGCTCATTTTTTTGGTTGGATGCTCAAAGCCATATTGATCCGACATTTTGGCATTCTGTGGGCAATCAGCATCATGTGGGAAGTAACTGAAATTGCCTTTGCTCATCTTCTGCCAAATTTTATAGAATGTTGGTGGGACGCATTGATTTTAGATGTTTTAGTCTGCAATGGGTTGGGAATCTGGGTAAGATATTCTTAATATATATATTCGATTCCAATATAAATTAATTAAATGAATCAAATCAATTAAGTAAAATGGAATTAAAATAAAACTTATCTTCAATCAATTTTGAAACAAAACAGTATAATTTTAATGAAAGAATTTAAGAATTAAGATCTAAATTTTGCACAAAGTTATATTATTTGTTTCCCTTTTTTTAGGTGGGCTTAAAATTGTGTTCAATTCTTGAGATGCGCGAGTACAAATGGGTCAGCATTCGTGACATCGAAAGTACCACAGGTAAACTCAAAAGAGCTGTACTGCAGTTCACACCAAGCAGTTGGACGTCTGTCAGATGGTTGGATCCAACTTGCACATACATGAGATTCATAGCGTTGGTACAACTGGTATTGTTCTGGCAGATATCTGAACTCAATACGTTCTTCCTGAAGCACGTTTATGAATTCCCACCAAATCATCCTTTTGTTATTTGGAGACTTGTTTTAATTGGGGTCATTGTCGCACCCTCTGTTAGGTAAAGTAATAAAAGTTAATATTCGCATATTATAACTGAATAAAAATTGAAAGTATTTATACTATGGCTAGGAAGAATAATACCCATTTTCAAATTTGCAATAAAAAATACCAATGAACAAAATGGGAGTGGTAGTTTTTCATTGCCAATTTGAAAATAAGGGTTCTTTTTCCCAGCCATCAAATAATACATTTAAGTTATCTACTTATGACTTCTGCATGAAACATTATATAATTCATATACAAAAAAATTTTTAGGCAATATTACATGTATGTAACGGATCCGTCGTGCAGCCGAGTCGGCACTCAATGTTGGGTTTATGGAGCAATAATGGGCACAGAAGCTTTACTCTGCATTCGTCACGGAGCAGAATTGTTTGAGCGCACTCAGGCCCTAAACATTTTACTCTGGTTCCTTTGTCAATCTTTGATCTCAGTCTTATGCGTTTATGGTTGTGTTTTATGGCACAAGTACTTTCAGGTCAGTAGCTCATATTTAATTCATTTTATGTCCACGTGATTAACAGCACTCTTCTTTTAACGCAATTGTGGCGTTTTTTATTTCTGGTTTGGTCATAAAACCTTAGACTGGAAAGAAGGACGATACTCCTGTTTCGACTATCAGCGAACACGGTGAGTCAATTACTTTGATATTCCATACTTTAGCAAACCTGTAAATCGAATTAATCTACAAGTGCGTAACAACTTTTATACTGGAATTTTTATATTGGTTTTGGTGTCATGATGTTGCTTGAAAAGGATACTTGATTTAAATTTGAAGATGTTTTTCCTGATTCAAATATTTGGATACATTTTCTTTGTAATTATTGATAGCAATTGTTTTATGGTACGCAATGTTATTTCATCATCTATATAAATTGCACTTGATTGAATATTGCTTACTCACTTGTACCAAAACATAATTTTAATTGTGGCTGCTTTATTATTTGTGAATGTTTTGTTATTATAGCTTTATCAATATTTCAAAATTGTCACCTTTAGTAGTAGCAAAGTACTTAAAAAAAAAGAAAAGTCTATACTCTTTAACTATAACTTTTTTTGAACAGATACTATAAAATCGATTAATTTTTCTTGAACACTATTTTTTATTCTTTAATCTAATCTAATAAACTAAAATGAAATTAAAAACTATTTAAGCAAATGGCTCAATATTAATTTGTACTTACTAAAACATTAGTTAACATTAATTTATATAGTTTGTTTCCTATAGAGCATGACTTATGAAGTAGCCCTTAGTTCAAGCTGAAGGTGGTTAGAGAAATAAAATGATTTCTTTGAGTTCATAACGTTTGAACTAATTGAACAATTTGTGTATTTTCAGTGGACCATGGACTTCCGGTGGACTCTGAAGTCGTGGGGACGGAAAACAAGAAGCAAGTGTGATCGTTGAACTTGTGATCCTAAATAATGCCAAGAAATAATTTTTTCTAGTCGCAACAGCAGTGCGTACGCACTGCCTCAAAGATAAAGTGTGAGATGCATGACAAAAGCATGGCCATGTGCGGATGACTGACTCCTTACTGAATAAATGTGAATAAGCTGTCACATGCATTTTTTGTATTTTCATTGAAAAACCTTGATCACGTTGTTTCGATGAACTTGGAAACAAGTAACTCAAGAAGCATAATGTAATTTTGTTTTTCCAAATAATGTAAATAAGTTATATATATTTTCAAATCTATAACAATACGTTTATCACAGATATGTAAGCTACAAAATATATAATACAACCTTATAAAATACTATTTGCACGTTTTTTCCGTCACTTAAGTTTTCTACAATAATGTTGAGTTCTTTTGTCAAAAATACATTAACACCGGTATAAGATAATATCACATCCACTGAAATCCAGATCGATGTCAGAGCATTATAAAAGTAGAAGAGGAATTGAAGCGAATTACTACGAATATAGTTATCCGATGACAGGTTCACAATCAATTGAACATCACGTTGAAATGTAAACTCGAAACATAGACGACGTTGATTGGCTTCAGGCGTCTTTGCCCCTAGCCGCCTGGCTTTCGAGATTAATGTCGGGATCACTTGTTGAGATCAATAAGTTTCCAAGTTCGAATAAGTTTCCTGCCGAACATGATCCACTTTTGTGTACTAGCAGCTTCTGTGCTTCTGCCAGCTGCAACATTTTATTCAACATGTCAACATTATCAACTACTTATCAATACGAAATTGCATCTTTTTTTAATAAGAAATATATCATAATAAACGAATAACCTTTGTAAGTTTTAATTTATAGTATTTTTATAATTTATAAATTATTTAGTGTTTTCGCCTAAAACTTTTTTTTTTAAGTTTTAATATACCTTAACTTTTGGCTCATCAGTTTTTGATTTATCCAATTTCACTTCTTTTTCGACGATACCAAGGGTCATTGCTTTTGTTAACATTTGCTTTTTTGGAGTAGGTTTTCGAGGCTTGAATGAACCAGTCGCTTTTTTTGGTAATTGAGACCCATGCTTCTTAAACCCTATTGCTTGGTCGCAGTTGTGAGTTGATATTTGATCTTTAGTTTTTAAAAACTGTAATGATTTATCCACATTTATAATCATTATGTATGATTACATGAAAAATAAAAAAGTATACACAAATGATGAAATTTAATTATTTTCACAAGTTTTACTAACATATATCACATTGAAACAAAAGTATAATATATTTATAAATTAAAAAAAAAAAAAATCAGAAATTGTAAATACAGTTTTTCAAATTGTTTTTAAGTAAAAATACTCACATGAACACACATTTCGCATTTTACGCCATGTTTGTGTAAATCATGATGCTTCAGAGCTTGCGTCCGATGGAAATTTCGATTACATTGACTGCAACTGAATCGCTTGACATTCGTATGCGTAAGCAAATGTCTCTTGAGTTTGTCAGGTCTCGAAAATTCACTCATGCAGCCTAAATAATTTCGGTACGGACATTTAAGTCTTTTCGTTAAGTCATGGATTAACATGTGCCTGCCCAGGCGATCTTTTCTTTTAAAACGTGCTGGACATTGCTGAAATGTATAACATAAACAAATTTAAAAAATGTATCAATGACTCTAAGAGTTTAACAGATTTAAAAATTAAAATTTATATAACAATTTAAATTAAGTCAACTTAATACACTGTAATGATATTTTATTGCTTAAAAGAAATGTATTTACCGTGCAATGAAATGGAGTTTCTTCACTGTGAATAACTTTATGATTGGCTAAATATTGCTCCGTTTTGAACGCTTTGCCGCAATCCTCGCATGCAAATCTCGCGTTGGAAGCGTGTGTTTTCAAATGCCTCCTCAAAAATCGCTCAATTAGAAAGCTTTTGCCACAATGCGGACACGTATAATCATGTGTCGTTGTGTCCACGTGGTGCTGCAATGCCTTTAAATTGGAAAACGACGACTTGCAAACAGTGCAACAATAATACTTATCAGTGGACTTCGGTTTTTCCACCGAATGTGAATACTGATGTATCCCCAAATCAGACAGAGTGCTGAACGCTTCACTGCATATGTGGCAACGATATTCAGACTTCTTGTGACTGCGCGTGTGCTCCAAAAATTCATCCAATTGCTCGAACATCTTGCTGCATCCAACTTGCACACATTTGTACACTTTTAGAGTTAAGTGAGATACTATCAAATGACCTTTCAATGCTTTGTACGAATCGAAGATTTCCTTACAGAATTGACAGTGATACGTTCTGTCTATGCTGCCATCTACAGGTGCCTAAAATTGTTATTAAAAACACATTATTAAAAATGGAGTGTAAAAGAAGTTGATTCTAAATGTAAAAATGCTGATTAAAATAATATTTGAGTGTTGCAGTAATCAAATAATACTTTAATAATATAATTAACACATTATTAATCTGACATTAATTGTTAGATTTGACGTTAAATAATTTAATTAGATGTGTGTGAATATTGATATTTGCCTCGGGAGGTAGAGAATGGATGGCTGTTCCAGGCCAAACTTTGTGCGAGGACATATGCTTCTTAACGTTAGATTTCTGAGCAAAAGGACGTCCGCAAACAACACATTGATAAGGCTTTTCTCCTGTGTGTGACCGCTCATGTTGTTGCCAGTAAAACTTCTTGGCAAATTGCTTTTCACAGTAATTACATTTGTACTAAAAATCAATTAATGATTAATCCGTTAGTTATAAATTATATTTTATTTTTGCCTTAAATTATTTATGTAAGCATTAAGTTTTATATTTGAGTGTTGAAAAAAATTTTATGTTTTAAAAATGATAGACATATTCAATATAAAAGTATACAAAGTAATAAAATTAAGATATTGCTTATTAAAGTTCATTTGATACTTTTTTTTGCTCACTATAAGTATTTTTTAAAGTCAGATATTTCCTCAACAGTAATTCAGTCCTTAATCTTCATGTCTGACACAGACGGTTACAGTACATTGATAAGATTGGATTACTGCTTTTTCAACTATCATTCATTACCTTCAAATTTCGCACTTGATTATCCTCATTATCACCAACTGCTACTTCTTCAATCGTTCCCTGCATTAAAAGATCCACTTTAATATCTTCAGCTTCATCATCATTTACATTATTATTTTCCATATCACAAATTTCACTGGATTCTTCAATTAACTCTTTGTCGTCTGACGATAAATCTGTGCTCTCGAAAGCTTGAAGATTGTCCGGAGTTAAAATTATAGGAACCGTAAACCCAGAATCAGAACTCAAACAATTGGTGTCTTCTTGATCAATACTGCATAAAATAAAACATTTAAGTAACACTTAAAAACCTTTAAGTACAAGATTTGATATGATAAAATAATAGTCTTACTTAAAAAGCATATCACTTCCTTCAAGAATAATAGGCCCATTTAGTTGATCGTTTTGAATTTCATATGTTTGTGGAGGATTGTAAGCATTATCTGGGACAATGCTTTCATCGCAAATGCTTTCTGTATTTATTACATCGTTATTGTTATTGACAATGAAAGATGATATATCTACCGCTTCTTCCATGGATTTGCCCATATGATCCTTTTTGTGTTGTAAAAACATGTGCAGAGATGTAAACTGGTTTTTACATTTACCGCATTGAAAGATGTCGCTCTCTAATTGATCAATTACTGGAATCATATTTTGAAATTATAATCATATGTTAATGAAATCAATAGATAAAATGGAGTACAATTTTATGTTTGTTTCTAAGATAAAATAAAAGTTATTTAATGGTATTTAATATCATATAAAAAATAATTAAATATTTGTATTTAATTTAGTTATCACCAAATTATTAAGTAATACTTGCAACAACCAAAGAAATTTGAATTATATAACTGTTCTTTTAAGTTTAAGTTTCCAATTTTGTTAAAAAAAAAAAAAAATATTGCACCTAACATAACAATTAAATTAAAAGATATTACATTAATTAACAAGGATAAAATTTACCTGTTTGTTCATATTCAGCAACCAGATTTGAACAATCAAATAATGATTGTACCACCTGATTGTCAAAAGGGACATCTAAAAACGATAAAGACAAATTAAAGATTATAAAATACAACCATTTTCAAATAATTTAATTCTATTATTAAACTAAATATATACAAAAAATTAAATTTGTAATTACAAAAATCAATAAAAAAGATTAATTTTATTCGAAAATTGTAGTAAATGGTTTGTATCAAGTTGCAAATGAATTTAATAAACTACAATTTTCATACTAAATTATCAAATTTTTTCTCATTTTGATATGAAAAATAATAATTTGACAAAAAGTTTCTCATTTTGATGGGAAAAAATGATTTATTAAAATAATATTTACAGCAAAACTATGAATAATCGGTTGTCGATTATTATGATTATTTACAAACTATTACAATAGACAAGATATTTTAGAAATAAACTCAGCCTGTCTTCAACAACAATGCTTATTTACTTGTCAGAACGTCGAAAATTGTCTGTGCCATGATCCGTGCTCTTCCACTGGTGTTTCTCTCAAACAAGGGTGTCAAATTTGTTCACGAGTTTTTTTGCTTTTGTATAAAATTTGGATTTAATGATGGAAACTTGTCAAATGCCATCGTGTTGCAAGAAAAACTCACAAACATACTAAACACCTACAAGCAAAGTTTCTATGTAAAGGCCAGTTCTCACTGACGTAAATGACGCGAAGTGACGTTCTTCGTACACAACACATATGCACTCATTGAATACATTAGTCATATCATCTACTAAATAACTTTTTTATATTTTCTGTTTCATTAATTCGGTCGACTAAATACTTTCGCATTGTACAAAGAATATATAATAGTTTATAATTTTTAATTAATAAGAAATTATAATGAGAACAGAAATTCTACTGAGTATGTTTGATAAATGACGAGAGCAGTTTAGTGACTAATAATATAAAAAGCGCAATAATGTTTTAGATAATGTTTTTTTAAACGTCAAAACATTTTTGACATTGAAGATGACTTTTTCGATTTTTCAATTGTAAGTACTTATTTAGTGAGATAAAGGGTGTTATTTTTTTATAAATATCAATTACTCAATGTATAATTAATAAAATACGAATAAATTTCATTGTTACAATGGATTTTTATTTCATAAATTTTTTTGATGAATTTGAAAGTTATAAGATAACTATACAAATCAATGATAAACAAAGGAAGAACATGAAACAAAGTAAATAAAAAAGTCCTTAAATGAAAATTATACAATTAAATAACCACGCAATAATGTAAAACAATGTAATATCATATGTAAATCAATTATTCACCAGGTCTGATTGTTCCTCGAACTAACAAGAGTTTTACATCAATATAACATTGTTTACATCCATTACATTTATTTTTAGCATGTCCTGGAAAAAATGACGATGATCGTCACAAGTCCAAGCGAATCAACTGTTGGTAACGCTGATGTGTTACAATTCCGCGATTTTGGCTGTCAGCAGGAATTTTATTAATCAGTATAAATAACGTAATCGAATTGTTTGTATAGTCCAAGTATGCGTTTCGCAAAGTCCGAGTCGTTTATTTTCGCCAACTACAGTGTAAAATAGCAACAGAAAAATAATACCATGAAACGCTTGAAGGGCGATTTAAATGAAGGAAGCGAGTTCTGTGAAGAAATCTGACATAACCGCAACGGCAGAAAAGAAAAGTTATATATTTTATAGATAATTCAAGATTTACGCTGAAATTATACACTTTTGTACTTTTGTGCGAATCGCGAGTAAGTCCGATTAAAATGCTCCAAGTAGACTGTGAACTTTAAGGTTTCTGAAATGTTAAAAGTGTGTGCGTGTGCGTATGTGTATATATCCATGAAAGAATTAAAATGTAATTTTTGTTTTAGATTTTTAACGATCGAGAATGGGATTTTGTCTAATAATTCAAAAGTCGATCTTAAGGCAAGTATTTTGGACTTTATTGTTCTGTAGTTGTCAAACTTGACAGGGCTGGGCATTGTTTCGTTACCCTTTATGTGAGTGTGTACCTGATCACACATTTCTGTAAAGATTGTCAAAAGTATTCTGCACTTTGTCCTTGTTTGTAAACTGTTCCTTTTATGAAACTGTCACTTGCAGGGATGAGCGAGTCAAAATTTATTTACATTTTTTTCAAAATCAACTTATCTATTTTTAAGTGAATCAAATTAAAATTTAATTTCTTTTTATAACTTGAGAATTATAAATTAGTTGAGTTAAAAATTAAATTTCAAAGCTTTGTAAATTCAAGATAAGGGCTACAGGTCATGTTGACCCAACCATAAATATAAAACTATAATAGAAATTTTCAAAGAAATAATTATTGACACCATTAAAATCCCATCTATTACTTATCATAAAATGTTATTAAAATTTATTTAATAAGTGAGTTGAATACATTTTAGTTGTTATTAATATTATTTTTATAGCGATTTATCTTAATTTGAACTTGGTCCATAAAAATATGTAACCAATAAGCAGCTAATTCATTTCAGTTCATCCCTCGTAATTTGTATCTTGTTTTTAATCATAGACTCATTGTATTGTTTAGCTCCATTTACATTATTATTACTATTATTATAAAATAAAAAGTTATACTAATATTCATTTATTACAATACATTTTAAATTATATAAAATATTAACGATTAAAATATCAAAGTCAACAGAAAGTTAAAAATTGAGATAATGTTAATGCAATAAATTTAAAACTTCCAAAAATATTTAAACAAAACAAATTAAAAATGAAAGTATAATTTCAAATTGTCCAGCTCTGAATATTTTAATTATATGTAAAATTTTATGAAGAAATATCAATTACAAACAAGTGAAAAGTTGAAACAAAATAAAGGAAAAGTAATGATCTTCTCTTTTTTAGTTTAAATATTTCATTTAAATTAACGAAGATACAGAAGTTATTAGCCGACGAGCTTATATAACATGTTGAGAACACTACGGAGATTTCCTCTCAGCATTCAGTTAGTCAAATCATACTTTATCTGTAAAGTTGTCAAGTAACCAGAGAGCTAAATAGCTTACGAGGTTTGGCAAAAGGCTCTTTATGGCTGCCAGATGAAGCCTCAAAATACTAAACTCAAGTAGCTTGCATTGAACAAGCGATGAAGAGTAAAATGTCTCCCTTTCACAGGTAGAATCATCGACTTGGGTTCAAGGTTTCATAATTAAATCATAAATCGGTTAATTAATAATAACACAAATTATACAGAAATATTCCAGTTCTACTTTCATAAATTTATTATTCGAACTTTTAATTAACAAAGTTCTGTTTCGTGATTTTATTATGAAAGTGTAATGTCTCTTTTGGAAGCTTTTTTTGCATTGATTTCAAGCTTTACAATTAAAATTGCTTACCTCTTTTTGTCATGTCTTAACGATCTTTTTTGTCAAATAAGATGAAAATACCAGTGTTTTTAAAATTAAATGTCAGATGCAGGGGAGAAAAAATAATATTGTAAAATAACCAATGGAAACGTGGTAAAAGCCTGTACGCCTTAAGAATTTTGTATTGAATCTTTAACCCGCTTTTGAATGAACTTTAACATTATTTCGTGATAAAATTTATATCAAACAAAAAGAAACATTTGAGATTTTCCACTCAAAACGAAAATTAACAAACATTTAAACTTAATGGAAGTGATTTTTGAGTTTTGCAAATTGTTGCTCGAAATAATAATCAGAAGTAATTTCTTTTCGTTTATAATTTTTAGCTCTTAAAATACTAAAACGTCAACATAATATATTAACAATCTAATAATGAAGCACATCATTCATTAAAGTCCATTTTACAAATTGCTTTGATATGTTATGAAATGTTGTCTAGTCACGTCATTCATCAATCTTTCACACTATGTTCGCATTCAGCTTAAAATCATTTTAATAATTTATTAACATTTTGGATTGTTTGCTCAAGTTGTTTTTCAATAATTGTCGAGTCACTAATTTATCAACAATTTTTCAGAAGAAAATCACCCAAATCCTTTCCCGTGAAGGTTTGCACGTTAGACGCTGAGTTGGAATTTAATTTGGAATGGAAGTCAACGGGACAAGACTTGTTCGATCTGGTATGTCGCACAATTGGACTCAGGGAAACCTGGTACTTTGGATTGCAGTACGAGGACTCAAAAGGTTTCATTTCTTGGCTCAAACTGGACAAGAAAGTCTTGGACCAGGGCATATCGCCACAGCACACAACACCGTTCATGTTCCTCGCCAAATATTATCCAGAGGATGTCGCCGAGGAACTCGTGCAGGAAGTCACACAGCACTTATTTTACCTGCAAGTCAAGCAGGCCATTCTGTCCATGGATATCTACTGTCCGCCAGAGGCTTCTGTTCTACTAGCTTCCTACGCAGTTCAAGCCAAATATGGCGATTTCGATGAACTTTCTTATCGGTACATATGATTATTTGTGAAAATGATTCCTCATACTTTTGGTATGTTTGTATATTTGTTTGTTGTAAGTAACGAAAATTTGTGAGTTACATTGTAACAGCGTTGACGATTAGTCCTAATTGTAATATTGCAAAATATACATTGCAGTCCAGGAATGTTAGCGAGCGAAGATCTGCTTCCACAGCGGGTCATCGACCAGTATCAAATGACTGCAGAAATGTGGGAGGATCGAATAAAAATTTGGTACGCCGATCACCGGGGAATGTCTAGAGATGAGGCGGAAATGGAGTACCTGAAGATCGCCCAGGACTTGGACATGTATGGTGTCAATTATTTTCCTATTACTAATAAGAAAAAGACAGAATTATGGCTGGGTGTTACGGCCTTGGGCCTGAACATTTACGAAAAAGAGAACAAGCTCGCGCCGAAGACGACGTTCACTTGGTCGGAAATCCGGCACATAAGCTTCGACGATAAAAAGTTCGTTATCAAACCTGTGGAACGTTCATCACCGAATTTTGTCTTCTTTTCGCAAAAGGTGCGAATGAACAAGCTTATTTTGGATCTGTGCATAGGAAACCACGATCTGTTCATGCGAAGGCGCAAACCTGATTCAATGGAGGTGAAAATCATATTACTATTAATTTAATTTATTGAGTTGATAAAATTAATTAACTAAATTATTTTGATTATTTATCACTTCCTCATTATAAATATAGGTACAACAAATGAAAGCTCAGGCTAAGGAAGAAAAATGCCGGAGAGAGATTGAACGCAACAAACTGTCGCGTGAAAAACAACTGCGAGAGGCCGCAGAGCGTGAAAAAGCAGCAATGGAGCAGCGGTTGTTGCATTACCAGGAAGAGATTAGATTGGCGAACGAAGCTTTACGTCGTTCCGAAGAAACGGCAGATTTGCTCGCGGAAAAGAGTAGAGTTGCAGAGGTAAAAATCGTTCGTTAAATTTATATTGTATCATTGATGTAATTATGTTTTCATCCTTTTTGCAACTTTATTCAATTATAATGTTCTTGTATATTTAAATAATTCCATAATAATATGTTGCTTGAAAATTATTATTGATTTCAAAATCATAAGAAAACTTGTATTTGTTAATTAAGTAAATTCCATGTGATTAGGAAGAAGCAATGTTGTTAAGTCAAAAAGCTTCAGAAGCGGAACAAGAAATCACGCGAATAAGATTAAACAACATGAAAACTGAAGAGGAAAAAGTGCATCTGGAGCGTAAGACTAGAGAAGCTGAACTACTTACAGAACGTCTTGTTCAAGAGTCCGAAAGGCGCGCGGTCGAAGCGGAGAAATTGAAGGACGAATTACTGCGGGCCAGAATTGCTGAAAAAGAGGCGAAAGAAAAACTTTTGGAGTTCCTTAGCAGAAATACTTACCCCACAAGCATGCCACACGTTTCTAATATTTTCCCTTCAACTCAAGTAAATATGTCGAACACTTATAATAAATATTTAAATATTACATTAATGTTAGCAATTTAATAAAATTCACTCATGTTATTTTGTAAACTAAAGAGTGAAATGTACTCGTGCATTTTGGGTTTTTTTTTACAGATTGTCAACTAATTTTCAGGTACTGCCATCTGAGCTTCAAGCCAATCTCCAAACACTACAAATTGAAGGCGAGCCAATGTCAACGGACTTGACGTCGTACGACCTCATTACCGATAATGAAGTTGACCAGTTATCTTTAGAAATTGAAAAGGAGCGCGTTGATTACTGGGAAAAAAGCAAGCACTTACAAGAGCAGCTTAAAGAACTGAGATCTGAAATCGAGGTCATGAAGGTAGGTGAGAAGCAATGCGAACTTGATCAATTGCATGAGGAACAAGTACGACTTGGTGAAAATAAGTATAGTACACTGAGGAAAGTCAAGTCCGGTTCCACAAAAGCCAGAGTCGCCTTCTTTGAAGAACTTTGATGCATCGCCATATTTTTATAAAAGTCAAATGATTAGCTTACGAGTACGGTGAAATACTTCAAGTATTGTGCAAACGCATACTTTCTATTTGTAAATGTAAATTTTCATTGAAAATTCTCGACGTTCAATGTTAAACACCTAGAATATCTATTTTTGATATTTGCATTGTTAATTGGAGCACTGACACACGAAATTTGTAATATGTACTATTTTCAATTGTAGATGACTCAAAAGGACAGTTTGGTGTTAGCAATGCGTCTATTTATTTTTATTTCAATAGAGAATAAAAATTAATAGAAGATTAAACATAAATTTGTTATCCTGTCTGTTTTAGTCAATTTCTTTTTTATGAAATTTTTATCTATCATTAAGATAGTATCATGTTACAAAGTATACATTACAATGTTGATAGAACTAATTTATAATTTTTCTCTTTTTGTTATAAAATGCAAAATTATTCCTGCAAAAAGAGAATAATTAACGTGGTAAACTTTATTCATTACAATTTTATAATTCATCAGTTGATGTGAATGAGAAAATTTTATATGATTTAATTGTCAGAGATTACAGAGGGTTTCAATAAATTTTTTTTACCAAGGTCTAGATTATTTGTTATGTAATTTTGAATATTATTTGTTGTAAATCGCTAATTCTATTGTAGGAATCAATTTGAATTAAAAAATGAATATTGAATTTTCAATGAAAATCCAATTTCATGAATATCATGAACAAATGAAATATTAAATTATATTGTTAAATTTTATATACACGAACAATTATCAATTATCCATCATCGACCGTCCAATTATACAAGGTTTTTACAATTACAACGATATTGTCATCGAAGTTTAACGAATTTATATACAAACATGTTAAAATATTCATATGAATTATACATACAATTAGCTTATTGTAATAAGTGCGATATGAGTCAATTACCGCAATTGTGAATGTAACGTTGAAAAAGATTTTATAAATATATTTTTTTTACTTTGCGATTCTAAACTCCTTTGTAACCAAAAACCGAGTATATTTAGACTTAGTCAGAACATTAAAAGAAACGTTACAATGAAAAGTCATTTTTACTCATTCACTTGCATCACCCAGTCAATATATACATGTCATTTATTTTGGAATACCATTTTTATTGCCATATTTTATGAATCTTTACAGTACATTTATATAATTAATAATTATCACTCATATAATTTTAATTTGGCACAAAACATTTTGATATATCATTAAAATCCATTTTTAATTTCATACTTCAACAAATCTTTGGTAACATTCTAGCTAATCGAACTCTTTGAGCCGATACACATTAATATATATAATCATAATTATACATAATTTATAAATACTATTTCCAATTCATTTACATAAACAAAATATCAAAAAAGGAACAGAAGATATTATGCACAATAAATAAATTAACAAAAAATAAACATCTGATCAACTTATCGTATAAAACTATACAAAGATACAAAAAAAAGATTAAAATAAAATAAAATTTACAAACAAAAAAACCTTCTTTCATTAGTCTTTTGATGATCCATCAACGACTGCACCGTCAACTGTGTATAAACTTAAAAAAGTCTATAAAATACATGTTAATCCTATAAGCATGCGATATATTAAATAATATTTTGAGAATATCATAATTACGTACTTTGCAGTGCCATAAAATTGTTATGTATTGAGCGCTATAATTGTATATCATTTGTGTAAAATCTCCATTCTAAAATCATCAGATAAAATGTCTAAAACATCCACATTATATTATTTAATATAATTAAAAATTATATGAAATAATATAACAATTAAACGACCGACCTTTGCTGCGTCGCAAAATATTATTTAACATTTCATAAATATAAGAATATCAAAACTGTTTCTAAACAATATTCCTATAACATTGGCAGTGATCATACGCTTATAGCTCTATGCTGATATTTCAGTCGCGACGCATTTTTCATACATTGCGTCCAAAACCCGAGTAAACTTAAGGTGTCGTTCCTCAGGTGCGATATTTATTCCTTTGCTACCCCATAAAAATTTAATATGAAATTCCGTGCGAAAGGCGTCGGATAGAAGCTCGTCGTTTCTGCAGTCTTCAAGGGCAATTTCTGCGTTGCGCCGAAAAAGTGACAGATTTTCAACTAGTTTGCGACTGTCTTGGAGATGTGACCAAATAATGGATAGGCCACAGTCGTCCGCAGAATTTTCCCAGGATGACAAAATTGCGGATGATAAACTCGAAGATGCTATTGAACCTAAGCACGTCAATAAAATTTTAAGAATAATTCATTTAATTTTCATTCTTATTCACATTATTAATCTGGAATCTTTATAATATATAATTTGAAATTTTATTTGATTTTATTTGCATATATAAATTTAACATAAAGTAATGTTATAAATTTATTACATTTCTAATTAATTACCTAAAATATCTTCGGAACTTCGTTCACCCAGCAAAACTATTGGCAAAAGATGAGGAAGAGTGGTGTTCGGTGCTTGGGGATTAGCGCATTCATTCATCGCTCTTAAAGTAGGTCTCAGTTTTGCTTCGAAACTGAATGCCTCGTCCGTGTACTTTTGCCTCAATAAGTGCCATGTATTTGATAACCTCTGTATTTGTGGAAGACAGAGACCCAACATTACCGCACAAAATCCATACAAGTTTCCCAAAGCCGTTTTCACATCTATCGCCACTTTGATCCATTTCGAAATAGTGGCCGCACGCTCGATTGCCGTGGTGCCAGCTAGAATGGTCACTGCTACCAGTAACTTCAAACATTCTGAACGTTCTGAAAAAGTGATATAAATTTTGAATAAAACTCTAATTTATCTTTTAATAGCAATTATTTTTCAAAACCGAATTCTCAATTACACTTTCTTTCTAAAACATCTAAAATCTATTTTACTAACGTACCAATCAAATCGATTCTTGTTTGTCTTCCATGAGGCAGTGTAACCAATTCCAATCCACTCAGACCTGCTCTACCAATGGTCCCTCCAGAAGAAAGAGGTGGACCAGGAGTAAGAGCCATTTCAAGGTCAATCCGAGTTAAGTGTGAAGCCAAAACTCTCGGCGCTGAATCTAATAACATGCCAGACACTCCTCTCAGTGCCGTTGGATCCAAAGGAAGGTGGTCCCCGGCTGGTAACAATAAAGTTGCAAAGCCTTCTAGATCAAAAGCACTTTCTATTTCGACCGAGGGAGCTGCTACCACGAGCTGTTCTTCTGCGGATAATTCGTACTCATTTTCCATTCCATTGCCAGTGATATCGTCCTCGTTGACGACCGCGTTGAAACGTTGAATAATGACGCCTTTGATTGGCACGCTTGGTGCCGTGGTTATAGATACTGCTACAGGTGGCGCTAGGATCTGGTGGCCACTGAAGTCTGAATTGCTAGCTTCGAATTCGCTGTCGCCCGAGCCATTGCCGCTGTCGCTTCCAGAGGCTTGGTAACCGGGCTGTTTAAATATAAAAAAGAACAATGTATTTATCAAACTGAAATATTAAAGCTACTTGTTTTTTATTGAATTTTGATCAGTTTATTGTTATTAAATATAGATTTTAATATAGCTGTCGAATTGTGAAATTGCGGAATTACCACTGTTGCACTGCAACTGTAAAGGATTGATACTGTACTAATAATATAAATTACATAACATTAAAAATTAATAAAATTTATGGTATAATGTTTAAACAAAAATAATATAAAGAAAAAGTGTCTGAAGAGAAAACATACATGATGATGATATGCATGATGGTGAGCATGGTGAGGAGCATGATTAATTCTCGGAGGTTTTGGTGGCGCTGAGGTTGCCGACCGATCAATCACCTGATGATTGATTAGGTTCGGCTGCTGATTAACTGCTGCTGGCTGCTGGTTCTGTTGTTGCTGCTGTTGTTGCTGCTGCAACTGCTTTTGTTGCTGCTGTAGCATAAGCAAAGTGGGATCAGACGTAACTCTGGTCATCTTTTTTCGTCCTAGTGATAGAGAACATGAAGGTGGTTGATTTTGCAAAGGCTGCACCATAACACGCGGTAAAGTACTAGACTGAGTCAAAAGTAGCGCATTATTTGGCATATTGTTATGTTGATTGTTGGCTTGCTGTTCTAGCATGCCATGGTGCTGCGGAGTCAGTGAATGACTTCGTTGTTGCTTTTTTGGTAGACGAGGTGGTGATCCAATGGAACTCGATGAGCTTGAATAATTCGTTATGTGTTGAGCTCCTAAGGGAAAAAACAAAATACTCATTTGAAAAAACAGAATTGAGAAAAAAGAATGAGAAAGCAGAGAAATAAATTTCTACTTTAGAATTATAAATCTGTCTCTTTGATTTTAATGAACAGTTTTAATACCATCTGAGTTAAAAAATGAAACAATTTGATCAAGATTGAGTATCAAAGTTGATTATTAATAATTGGATATTCTATTTCTTTTGGATTCATATATGCACGTTTACAAAGATGTTCTTCAAGTACATAACTGCATTGATACTAATTTTAAAGGATTTAAAATATTAAAACAATCACCAGCATTAGAACCAGGATAAATTAGTGGAACAGATCTTGGCTTTGGGGTGACAATACGGGCTCCACTGGCCTGACTAATTGGTCTACCACTGCCCACGTAAAATGTTATCAAATCCGCTACCGTGTCGAATGCTTCGCCTTCAAATTGATATTGTGCTCTTTCGTATACCGTGTCTGGTTGAATTATTGCCTGAAACGTTTGTCTTTAAAATTATTCAGTCACTTTTTTTATTTACTTCTTCTACATCGTGTAGAACTATTTTTATTTTATGATTTACTAAATATTTTTAATAATTATTACATTTTGATGAATAAATGTATATTATAAATACTTATTATTATTGTGTAATCATATAATAAATATATACTGTAACATAAATATTGTTTCAAATTTTGAAATAATTTAACTAGATTTTATTTTTTACTAATCATTCAATTGATTTTCTCATTGTAAAGGTTTTAAAAAAACACTTACCTTTTTTATAACAAAGTGTAAAACTTGAGACTTGCACCTAACAGAAAGGACATAATTCCCTGGCTGAGACGCGCAGTCTCTGACGAGAAAGTCACCTTCGTTGACCAATTCGGCCTCCGCGCCCTTCCGACCCCCGCGTAACGTGCTGCCATGGTACCATGCGTGCGAGCGCAAATCCCGAGGGTCTAATAATCTCAGCTCCTTCTCCAAAAGCTTTCGAGTTATGTCCTCTGCGGGATCCTACATAGGAATACATATTCAATTAGTGTGGTTTGCGTTGTAGACGATTATCTTATTTCATTATAATAATTAACACAAGATAAAGCACTTAAAATCACTTTAAAAATATCAATTAAAGCAACATAAATAGAACAAATGAATTGATAAAGTTTAATAAATCCCATTGATCAAGAGATATTGCAAATATTTAAAAGACAATTAATGACTCTAAAATGAAGTCATAATGATTTTCAAAAAATTTAAATCTTAATTAACGTTTTCATTTTCTTTAATTCAAAGTAAATGAAATATTTACTGTCAATGTGATTCTTAATTAATATCTTCGAATAAATAATACTTATCAATTAAATTAAACTAATGTGATTGAACTTATAAAAAAAAAAAAAAAAAAAACAAATTGTTGATTTGTGATAACATGGAAAAAATAGTACTTTCATGAAATGCTTCAAGGCTTGTAGTAATTGGCACTTTTGTTGTCAAATCTGAACGACAAATATCTCTGTTGTGTACGTAAAGTGCATTGAACTCACCATTGAATTATAATTCGCAGATCGAGCGTTGGCAATGTGAATTATGTATCGAACATATCGCCGTGCACAGATGCAAACGAGGAGCAGCGCGATCGAGGCGTACCGGAGCACGAGGAGGCGTCTCAAGCCGGAGCCAGTTTGACAGCGCTAACGTGACTAGTGTCAGAATAGTTGTCTCCATCGAAGAGACGAGCTACGCTCGAGCAACATCGTCGAATGTGCGCATGTAACTACTAAACTATGAGCAGTGCCGTACCGCACGAACGTTCGCCTGCAAAATAAGGACAAATTTGCAAAATTTATGCACATTCACATCCACGTTATTTTTGTCTCGTAAACAATAATACAATATTATAATAACACAATAAAACGATTATAATCAATAAAAAAAAAATTAAAGTACTGTAAAATGGAAAAAAGTATTAAAAATAATTTTTGACAATCAGTACTAATATTAAGGAATAACAAAAGAAAGTAAAAAGTTAAGAGATAACAGGATTTATCATCTTTCAAACCGATGATCATTGACTGAAATTATTATCTTTTAAGGATGAATGGATCAAAATTGAGTTATTATATTTTTTGCACATCTTTAAAAAAAGTAAACGGTTTGGATGAAAGGAAAAAGAAATAAGAATGAATTTTCGTACCAAAGGTATATGATTTGATGAAGTGAAAAGAAGCTTCGAATTTTGCGCACGAACTGGACCCCGAAAAAGGACCTTCGGCGCGTTTGATCTTTTTGTTACGCCACTGGAGCACAATGGAGCATCCCTCTTCTATCACGCTCTAATCTCTCGGGCGCTTGCGCGTCTTTGAGATGGATCGAATGCCATTGAAGATTAAGTTTCAAAGGATATGTTAATGATAGCACTCCTTTCGTCGCTTCTTCGGCCTATTCTGAGAAAAAGAAGAAAAGAAATTAGAAGCAGGAAAAAATAAAGAAAAATTGCCTTGCGGTATTGATCGTTTTTGCAGCCTTTTTAATGCGAAAAAAAATTATCGATTATTATAATAACTTAGGGTGGAATTCGCGCGTGCGCACCCTTCTGGTGATCGAATGATTTATTACCGTGATTAATATAAGTTTTTTGCCACAAATTTTGAATTATCTTTTATTTAAGTTTAAGGAAATTGTTCTTAAATTGTTTAAAGGAAAACGTTTAAGGAATTTGAAGAATTCACTGCAATTTAAAAACAAATTCTTTCTGTCATATTAAATGTTTAGATAATTCTTTATTGACTGAAGATTTTAATGTATTAAATACAAAAAATGTTAATATATGCAGGCATATTCTTTATATTCAAACACTGATTTCATATTAATTTATCTACATGTTAACATCTCTGCTTTTGTAAAATACAATTTTTTAACTTATTATTTATCTTCTTCAAAATGTCTTACAATTTGTAATTTAACGTATAAATGCTTTTTAAATTACAATAACTTGAGTTGGTGTTTTAGTTGTTGATTCCAATTTATCAAAGATCGTTTCTTAGCAACCGAACTTTCAACAAGCACCAACTACTGAATATTCAATCATCGAATACAAAAGAGTCTTGACTAAAGTATTTGTCGAAGTAAATTTCAGTTATCAAAAAATACACTTAATTACAACAAAATGTGTATAAATCGCGAAAAAATAGATTTGAAAGACCAAATGTCAAAGTTGTGCAATACTTCTGCAAAATCAACAAGTAATTATTTCAATTAAATCACAGTTCAGCGTTATCTCAATGACCAAATCTTTGAAATTTTTCACAATATTTCATAACATTTTAGGTGCTCAAAGTACAAGTACTAGTCGCTTGACCAAAGTACCTCATTCAATTGTTAGAAGAGGGTCCCAGAGCGTAGGTAAATTTCAGGAAGAGAAGTATCCAGAATTGTCGATGAAATCGTTTTTCGAATTCATGCGCACGGCATATGGTGTGAATAACAGTTTTGAAGAGCTGGTGAATACCGTGACGGTGCACAGTGAGATCGACTGGAACGCTCTTGTAAAAACTGAACTGAATCCTCAAAAATTGGAGAGCAAGGAAGACATTGATTCTAGCAAAGTAGCGCTGCAAAATGAAGATGATGTAAATGAGAGTAATTTGAAATAGAAAGACATATTAAAAGATGCAAAAAATGAAAAAAAAGTCAACTACTACTAACTTTTAATAAAATTGTTTTTTTTTTTTTTTTTTTTTGGAAAGTTTTATGTATTTTAATTATTACATTTAAACCAATAAAATAATTATTGTTAATTATATATATTCATCACTTACATTATTCGTCCATAGAATATAGTCACATGTCCAGAATCACAGTCTGATAACGTGGCGCAAAACGAAGAACCAGTTTTGTCTAAGATAATGAAGAAACAATTAAGTGATGTTCTTCACGAAGGTCTACTAGATTCGGTGTTACCTTATCTAATTCCAAAGCCGACTTTATCTGAAAGTATGCTGAAACAAGCTGCAAGTAATGAACCGAGGAAAAGTATTTCTCTCGGCGATGGTCGAGAATCATCGAAACTGGTGAAAGAAAAGGCCAAAGAAAAAGAAAATTGTAGTACAAGGAAAAAGTCTTTTGAGTTGGTAACAATACATTTTTCATTAAAAAGAAAAATTAAACTTAAAAAAATAACTGATTGAATTATTATTAATGTATTTCTTTTTTGTAGAAATGAAATTGAGATTCACGTTTGCGATGAAGCGAAAAACGTGAGAAAAGACTTTAGATGCCCGCAGAGGCTCTTAATTCAGAATATGTCTTATTTCGCCGACATCACTACTGGACAGAAGCTGGAAGAAATGGACATTTCTGTCCACTGCGACATCGTAATTTTTGATTGGTTGATGCGTTGGGTTAAACGGGACATCATCAAAAAGTCGGAATGGCCGACTTTGGAAGCAAGCAATGTTATTCCAATAATGGTATCTGCGTCATTTCTCCAAATGGAACCTCTTCTAAATAGCTGCCTCCTGTTTTGCCACGATCACATGTCGGATATTCTCAAAACGTCCTCAGTATTAAGTTGTCTCAATGATAATCTTCTTACGAGGTATTAGCTAATAACAATAAGTACATTGAAAAATAAATAAGTTATTTCTATATTTCACTTTCTATTGAACATAACTTTTCTATTAAATAATAATTTTCAGTTTAGCAGATCTATTTACAAATTTGGAAGTTGAAAATTTGAAAGACAAAAAAGACAAAATTCAAAGCAAGTTGTTTTGCAAGCTTATTGTTTTGCTTGGTAATCCAGTTCCAGATAACTCAAAAGGTCACTACAGTTCATTAGCAACACTGTTCAAGTGCAGTAAATGTGATAAGACCATTCTCAAATCACTGTCGGATCTGGTTCCTTGCATTCCAAGTGCCATGAGGATAGATCCTCGAGGCAATCTGCATAACAAACACACTAGGTATGCCAAATTTTCTTTTTAGTTATGAAAAGAGGTATGAAAAAAAGTCAAACATTGAAGATTTTTTGAACTAAATTATCATAAAACATTATTTAGATACTCCTGGTTGAGAGTATGTCTTATTATTTTATTAAAATCACCTTTGCAGACATTTATCATGGAATCTGGACGATTATATCATTGGTTTGCGGTCAAAGCTTAGATCTTGGCGTAAGGTGTATTGGAGACTATGGGGTGATTGTCATTTTTTACTTTGCGGTCAGTGTGACGTTTACTTCCCTGTTAATCAAATGGATTGGTGTACCTATCATCCTGAAAGTCCACAATTCTTTACAAATGAACAGTTAACGGAATCACATTATCCCATTGGAAGATACCCCTGTTGTAGTCAAATAACATACAAATTTCAAATTTTGCCACATCGGAATGGTTGTCAATTCAAGGTGAACAATGGTCAATTTAAAATAAGTTGGAAGCAAAATAATTTGGTAAAATTGTTAACAAAAAAGGTATTTGCTTCAGGAACACTTACCAAAAATTGTCACAGGACAAGAGGAAGACATTCTCTACATTTTCAGCAATAACCGAGATCTGATAGCTATCGAGCCGCCGCAATTGTTCTTTCCTGATAAAATCATCAGACTTGTAGCCCGAGATCCATCTTTGGAATCTGGAAAACTACTGTGCAAAGAAACGCATTGGTGGGAGGGTATTGAATTAGCACCGAGTAGACCGAAACTTGGACTTCTAGGTATGGATAGCATATAG
>JABFOV010001715.1:0-23442 GCA_022817685.1 Aradophagus sp. ZL-2020
GCGTTGGGTTACGTTTGTTTTATTAGGAATAAGTCGGCGCGTTGGTACAAGGGCCACTGAGAAAAAAGAGCCTCGCTTTGTGGCAGTTATGCTAATAAGAAAACTTGAGGAAACACAAGGATCGTTATTACGTGTCTATCTTATCGGCTAGCGTTTGGAAACAAACTTTGAGTATCGAATTATAAATCCGAAAGTCTTATCATTGAAGATAATATCGGAGATTAAAACAAAATTGCCGCCAATGAGATTTTGCACGTCCTTTTTTGTTGCGCGTTTCTTTCCTTCACAGACGGCGTTACACGACTGCGAATGATAAAGAACACAGCAACGAGTGCAAACACCATCTCCATTTTCGATCAGCCGGTCCGATTATGCTGATATTTTATAACTTCTTTTTTTCTCTTACTTATGTTCTTTTTTTCTTTTTGTGTTTTGTTTCTTTCGGTGAACTGGAATAAGATATTATTGATACAAAATTTGATGCAATTGGACAACACAAGATTAATCAGTTTTTATTTGACATTTTTAAGAATCATCAAGAAGACAAGAGTAGTTCAAAAAATCAAATTAAATTAAATTTAAGACGGCATTAAATAAACTTGATGTATTTATCTTATAAAAAATATTTGTTAGCGCATATAAAATGATTTATATATATTATAATAAATCGACGATGGTTTATACATCAAATAATACAATTTACTAACACGGAAAATTATCATAGTTGGTAAAATTATTATCAAGTGTTTAAGAATGAAAGATAATTTATTTTATTTCTTTCTTGTTTCTAAAAGAATCTATTTATTGCTAAAACGCCATGCATATATTTCTGTCGCTTTTACAGTGGTTCCGGACAAACCAACCAACTTGTCGGTGATCAGCAAAACATCCGAGAGCGTTTATTTGTTTTGGTCGTTACCGTTTCCCTTGGAAAACTTTCCACCCGGCTTGAGTCACAGAATCATGTATCAAAGCCAATGGGATCCCATGAATTCTTGGAAGGTAATGTTTAATGCGTCTTGTCGCGTACGCTTTTTACGTTTTGTGAATAAACATGGCGAAGGGACACGACGCGCCAGATATTTTAGTTGCCGCGTGACAAAGCACGATAAAGAAGTAGAAGCAATTAATTGCATCTGCCTGAACGTAAACTTTATTTACAATTAAATTGAATTTAACGCACCCTTCCTCGTTCTAATTGTTGCACATTTGGGGCCTAATTTGAAGTTAAATGATATTATTTTTATTTTTTGAGTTACAGTGAAGAGACAAAATTTTGTACATGTAATGTTGATAAAATTTGATTTAAGTATTTAAACGTTTTTCACAGATCATTTGCAAAATTACAATTTTAATCCTGTGTCTAGCATTTCATTTATTTTTTCTATGTAAAAGTTATTGTCTACTTTTTTTCAATTCAGGGAATTTTTATGATTTCAACGTGAATGCAACAACGGTTTTTAAATGTAATTTTGATACAGTGTTTTGGGAATTCATTTCTCAGTTTGCCTTCTTATTGAAAAAGATTTTGTACGGACGGAATCAATAAAGAATGTTTCTTTAACAAATTTATCGATCGGCTGTAGCCTGAATTAATTAAATTGTGACAGTAAGACATCAGCCGACGCTTTTTACGTCATATATGTTTTTATCTCTCGGTCTGTGTCACGACTTGAAGGAATAAATCGTTCGTGGAAATTAGCATTGCGTCAAGACTACATAGCGTTATACTTTCAGCTTACACTTGATACTTTTCTAGGTCGTTGATGTGACGAACTCCAAAGAATTAAAAATATATTACAATTTGACTGGCTTGGAATACGCAAATACTGTCTATGACGTTAGGGTTAGCATGAGAAGTGCCTTATCAACCGATGAAAATAAATGGGGCAATTACAGCGTTATCGCTTTCAGAACTTTACCAAAATGTAAGTACATAAATAATATGTTAAATTTGCACAAAAATAATTTCGTCGATTGAATAGCCAACTCAAAACAGATGTGCGTTTTTTATTTTCATATTTCATTTTTTAATTGTTTATATGTTATTTAAATTTAAGAAATTTTGTGAATTCGAACAACCTTCTTTATATTTGAAATTAAAACATTTTATTACTTATAGATAAAACTTTATTTTAATTCTTCGAAGGAACATTCAATTTCCTGTAAGAAGTAAAACTACGTTTTTTCTCGCTCTTACAAAAAATATTGTAAAAAATTTTATTGTTTTATTGTTTTAAACATGATATTATATATCATGTTTATGTTTAATAATGTTATTAAAAGATATTTAATTAACATCTCATATTTTTTAGTGCCAAAGTATCCCCCTCGAACAGATATTGGCAGTTTTGAAATTGTTGAAAACAACAACAATAGAGATATTTATCTCTACTGGCAAGCTATTCCAGTGAAAGAAGAGAATGGCGAACAGTTCAGCTATGTAATTAAATTTGTCGAAGAAAGTGGACGTCGTGTAAAAGAATTGCCTCATGAATCTACCAAGACTTATGCAAAATTCAAGGGACTGAGTTTCAACAGCTACAAATTCGAAATAGTGTCGTCCAACATCGTTGGCGAGACGAAACAGACAGCTAAAATATTTGTACCAAGTCGATACGAACGTACGTTTTCAAAGTGAAAATATCATCATTAAAAAATAATTATTTAATTTAATTAAATGGATTAATAATACAATTTCTAATTAAATAATAAATATATACTTGATCTATAGATGTACCAGTTATTGAATGTTTCAATTCATTTTACAGAACCCGCTGAGCCGATTGCGTTTACAAAAATAGCTTTTGACAAAGGATTGTATGAGTTGTCCTGGAAACCACCACCAAAAACTAACAAGAAAATTGTAAATTACACGATTTTCTGGTGTGATAATGACCGCGATCGACCTTATCAATGTACGGTATGTACCACTTTTATAAGCTTAATAATTTTTATACGTTCTGGAGAAAAAATGAACTATCCTGAAAACAGATTGCCGAGGCAACAGTTCCAAAACTGTTTAGCTCTAGGTACAAATGAAAACGAGTTATTAATTGAAATATACCAATTAGAACTACTGATTTAAAGTTAGTGTTTAATTATGAAATAATTGTTTTTTTAATTAATTAATCTGCAATTTAAAAACGATAATAATAACAATATATTTCATTATATAACTAAATATTGGATGAATTTAGACATACTTTTAATGGAAACAATTTTAATTGGTAATAAAAGCAATCTTATACAAGTTTTACATAAGAGATGTAATAGTTGAACACCTTGAAATAAAATATGTTTTGAATAAACGTTTCAATCCAACTGCTATTTTACTAAATATTTATTCAAAAATGATTCAGGGTTACTTTGATTGGATTCATGTTCCGAAAAATATTACGATGTACAATATGACGGTGCCGGACGAGCGAAAGGTGTACCAATTCGCCATTTCGGCTAACACAGAGACAGCGAGTAGTGGGATGGTTTGGGCTTCATGTACCGTGATTCATAACAAAGTGGTCGGCAAGATGAAGTCTGCGTGGATTAATCGCATTGGCTCCGACTACATTGAAGTTGGATGGAAACTCGAATGCTCTGATCGCATTGGAATTGTAGAGGGATTCAAGATCTATTACTGTCCGATTACAGATCCATATAATCAGAATTGTCAAAAGAACTCGAAGAAAAATGTGACTATCAAAGCAGATCCGCAGACAATTCATGGTGTTGTCGAGGGTTTGACTCCCTACACAACATACAAATTATCGGTTTCTGTTTTGACAAAAAATGGCGAGGGACTGCACAGCGATCCGTTATTCAATACTACTTTGGAAGCCGCGCCAAGCACACCACCAACAAACGTTATTGTTACTAATGTTACCAATTCATCAGCGGTAGTGTTGTGGCAGGCGCCAGAGGCAATGAACGGTGTCTTGCGTTATTATGAAGTTTTTTACAACTCAAAGTCTGTCAAGGTTTGTATCTGTCAACCGTTTATCAATTTGATAAATTGTTTTAATACAATTGAATTATAAACTCAAAAAGAAAGTATGTAAACTTTAATAAAGTATTTGCGATGCATTCAAATTAGAAGATTAAATTGAATATTTCACTTCATTTGCTTTATTAAATGTTGAGACATAAATTATGTGTATGTATTCAATATTTTTTTTTTTTGTTAAAAAAATTTTTTTTTTGTACAAACTTTGGAAGTTTTCTTTTTAAGAAACATATAAAGTTAGCTTTATATACTAAAGTGACATATAATAAAAGTCTAACGTACAAATGCACAAGCTTGTTTGTGACACTGTCGAGTGGATGAAACGATTTTAATCTTAATTTCAGTGAAATTAAAATGGTGTAATGTTGGAAAGATTACGGTGATAGCTATGATCAAATTATTGTTAAGCGCGCAGTACTAATTACGAATATCTTTTTTTGATTCAAGGTTGAGGAACAAGTAACTCAAGTGGAACTGAAAGATCTCTCGGCGCACACTAATTACAGCATACGTATCATGGCCTGTACGGTGTCTTGTAGCGTGAAATCGTCCCCTGTGCACATCGTTACCGACATTGGTACACCCGGTGTTGTGGAACTTCCTAGCGTGCATTTTGTCAATTCAAGCCAAATGGAAGTTACATGGAAAGCACCAGAAATTGCGGCTGGACACTTGGATTATTATCAAGTCTTAAATAATAATCGTGATATTCAAAACAGCACAGGAACTGGTAATTATGATTGATTCTTTACTTATGCTGTTGATAATTCATATACATTTATTAATATATCAATACTAATTTTATTTTAGAAACGCAATTGCCAATCCCCGACTGTCAAACTGTCGGCAAGGAAATGGTTTACAGATTTCAAGTAAGAGCCGTGAATATAGCGAAGAACGACGTACATTTGTATGGACCTTGGTCGCCTCCCGGTGAAGGAAATTGCTATGGTGGAGGTAAAATTTTCTTCTCTTTTCTAAATATAATGTCAACTCTTTATAAAAATTAGCAAGATATTAATTTTATATTATTTTTTACATGTTAGCTCCATCAAAGAACTTGGTTATTGGTGTCTGGGGAACGATTATTCTTGTTTTCATTGGTTTTGCCATCCTCATGGGTTTCGTTTCCAGAAGGTAAGTTTTGAATGAAACCATTTTTGTTTAATACAAAAGTCAAAACAAACAGGGAAACATAACAAAAATTACTTTTTTTATTTGTTTAATATATTTTTGTTTAATAAAAAAGCACTATGTAATTGTATATATTAAAAATTTATTTATTCATTAAACACTTATTGTACGTGTGGTGAAATGGGATAAATGATACTAAAAGTAGCGAAATAGTTCTATTGTAGGGAAGAAGAGCATTTGGTACTTGTGTGAAAAGAATATCAAAGACGGCAAAAAAATTTACAATTTTGTACAGATATTACAGCATTGGTACAATCAGGCAGTAGAATCACTGGCAAAATTCATCACTTAACGCCACACAGGTATCAAACACACGCCCACTCACGCTCACAGTACCTCACACTGGAGAAATTACCATTGTAGATTGAGTCGAGCTAAGTAATGCTTCAAAAAATGTATTTGAGTTTGTGTGTAACTTTTTGGCTCGCCTTTTAAACAAGAGACCTTTATTTACTATGAATATACATTCTGTCATAATTTCTTTACATTTAATTTATAAAGCACAAAATGTAATAATAATTGAAATTATTATTACATTATTTTTATTCATTTTTAATACAATATTTTCAATACTGATAAAAAAAACATACACATCAATAAAACTTATATTTTGTAATAATTAAAGAATACGCGGTACAACAACTATGAACGGTAGTATAACTTTACAATGAAGTAGAAATACAGTTTTTATCCTATTTCACCCTATAACAATAATAATTTTATTCAGAGTTAATCGTTATTTCCTGAGCCCAAAAACCTACTGGGGTTTTGTTTTGACACAATTTTAATTTTAAATTGAACATTACACGTACATGTAATCTATTAAAAGTAGATTTATAAGTAATGTTATATTTAACTGTGAAAATTAAAAATTTTATTTATATTTATACAGAGCATGGTCAAAGTGTCGAGATATGCAAGATGTTGGTATTAAACTTCCACCTGGGCTTGCGCCAAATATGGTAAATATTTGTATTATCGATTAATGCAATTAACTTAATTGATTGGTACTTAAAAAAACATTCTTCTTTTCTTATAGAAACTGCTTCAAAAAGGAGGCGATCAGCACAATCGGCAATCGTCGACCGATTCCAGTGGCTGCTCGAGTGGCCAAGAATCAGTAACATCGTCGTTGACATCAGAATCGCATGTATCTAATGACAGTGGCGCAGACGTTGATCCAATTACGACGTCCAACAAATTGCTCGAACCAACGCCAGCTTGGGATGCGTCTAGTTTAAGGCAACGAAATGTGAGTGGCGGTAAAGTTAATTGCGTCGCGGACTCCCGCTGGGACCCATACGCAAAATTGGCCAAAAGTGGAGAAGTACCTTTAACAGACTCAGTGTCCTTGGCAAAGTCTTCTTCCAGTCTTCAAGATGGTGTTCCTTTCGCTTCGTCCCCACAAACTTGGTCATCCGCAGGTGATTAATTTAATTATATTAGTTTATTGTGAAATTCTATAACTCAATCAAAATTTTCGAAGTATCTATTCTGGAGATTCAGTTTCTGCTGTACTATTTTTATTGAGATATGATCAATAAAAAATATTTAAGACAATAATGTTAGTGAGGACAATAGTACAGCTTTGACTAAACAATATAACTAATTGATGTTTATTTCTTTCTGTATTTCTTGTTTGATCTTTTCTGCTAAAAATTAACATACACAAATTGTTTGTACACTTGCAAAAACATTTCCTGTGAAATTCATTCAATTTTCAACCTTCTTCTCTTATCACTAAACACTGGCATTTTACTCTAAGTCAAAAAAAAAAAAACAGATTGTTTTATTTGAATGTTATTTCACATATAGCTTTATACTTTTCGATTATCATCGCATTTATTATTAACAATTTGGGTTATTGGCATATCAAATTTCGGTTGCCCTGATTGTAATCAAATAAATACATTTTTTAATTTAATTACTACACTAACAATTTGTTGCCATTGGTGTCCGTGTATTAGTGTTGATAAATGTTATCTAACAACTTCTTATATTGAAGCATTTTACTCTGTTGCTTTGCTCGACACAGTAACTTTAGCTTGCGTACCTCCAGGCTACATGACAATGCCATCCTCAGAAGATGGGTCCAACAGTTCGAGTCCTGTCCCCAAGGAAATCTCAAACATGGATTCCTACAGTATATTAGGCGCCGCATCTAAATCTGTTCGTCCAAAATCCGACGACATAGGTTACGTCCAGTCACCAACTACACATGACAAGAAAGAGACTATTAATCCATATGTCTCATTGGCAGCAGCTACAGCTAAACTTGCCGATCAAAACTTCCCGAGTACTTTTGCAAAAACTGATGCGACCCTTAACAGGTGAAAATTAAATCTTCATGTACTTTTACAAGTTAAATATTAGTTTAAAATATTGGTTAAATCAATCATATTTCCTTTGTTATTTAAACTAACAAATGGTAATGTCAAATGTACCCTACAACTATTCAAAAGAAAAATACTAAGACATAATATTTTCTAGGTCTATTACTCCAAACACTTTTGGACACTTTCAAAAGCCTGCGGCAGTACCTTTTGGGTCTGATGTAAATAAGCCGTTCACCCAGTCTTATTCTCCAGACGTTTCGTCTAAACCATATATTGCTATCCCTCCAATACCAGACATTGTAAAGAATTCTTCAATTGCTGAAAATCCAGGCACAGTGATGAATAATTCGACGCCGGTATACCAGATTTTACATGCGGTTCCTGTGCAGGACAAAACGATCTCAGTTGAGGACACGCAGCTGATATGTTGGCAGTCCGCTGGTTCAGAGGAAAGCGCGAGTAGTGATACGAGTAGCGGCGTCGAAGACGAGGCACCTGAGGTTACAGACGATAAAGGCATGGAACGAATACGATATCCGATGAAATCGGGTAAAAATCAGGTGGACGAGCCATACAGTAAAGTTGTCGCGATAACGAATGTTGTTCCGTGATGAGAAAAATCCAAGGAAAGTTACGTTAAAGCGAAGAGCACATAACATTTCTATTGCTGAATTTCAACGAATTCACTCATGCAATCTCTTTTGTCATATTATAACGGATTTTACAATATTCAAAAGGGTTCTCCTGCCTGATATAATGTCTGTTGTTTCTCTGCAAACAAGGACACTTATTCGGAATATAGTAGTTCGTCATAATATGTTGAAAAGTAAGTAAAATCACAGTGAAGTCGTAGAAGTTTGGCGTCTGGATCTTTGTATGTGGAAGAGAGATATTTGTGACACAAAGAGGACTGACCTTTGTTATCCTAAACGAGAGACTTTCATTTGGCAACAACATTAACTCATACTGTACATAGCATTTATTCAAATTGTAGCTTTAAATTCTGATGTCGAATGTCGTCGTTTAGAATGACTCAGAACCAATACTCCCTCCTACTTTGTTACTCTTCTTTTTTCTCTTCGCTTTTCTCACAGCTTTCCTCTCTTCCACCAGCTATGTGCGTCGACGCAATTTAAGTACCTTTCTTGTGCATTTACAACTGAAGCTTGAGTTCATTGGTCTCATGTAAGTTGATCGCTAGTCTTTGACAGATTAACTAAAACGAATGAACCAATGTAACAAACTGAATTTTGTGGTCGACGCGCGTCAACCAGGCAGAGCTTTGGACGGCGCGCTCCCCGCCTAACTGTGTACAAAAAGAAATTCAATTTTGTATTATAATATACATAAGTATATATAAATTTACATATACTAAGCTATGACACGGTTCAGACACTGAGAATCGTATGAAAGTTTGGTAAATTTAGAATTAGAGAAGCCTAAGAGGAGCAAGGTCGCAATTTTTGTTGCTTGCTTCTTACGATTCCATCAATGTTGGCAGCTATTTCTATATTTTCTTCTGTCTTTTTTGGAAATCAAGAGTACAAGCACAAAAACTTTTAAAAGTCACATTTTACGCGGTTGTACGCGGTAAATTG
This sequence comes from Aradophagus sp. ZL-2020, assembly GCA_022817685.1. Taxonomy (NCBI): domain Eukaryota; kingdom Metazoa; phylum Arthropoda; class Insecta; order Hymenoptera; family Scelionidae; genus Aradophagus; species Aradophagus sp. ZL-2020. Next base: position 9,132 of record JABFOV010001715.1, read on the forward strand.
CCTTTTGACAAGAAACAAAAATTCTTTTATGCTGATTATAATCAAGCACAGTTCATTTTAAGGTTATTAAATATCCGAATATTTTGTTTTGTTACTTGCGTTGTTTCGTTATTGCTTTACGATTGAAAATGCTTTTTTTTGTATAAATGAATTCGTTTTATCGAATAAAACTGGTCATTTGAATATTTATGTTCAAAAATGTATTTTTTTTTTCGCTGTTTTAATTATAAAATGAAAATTCTTTATATTTTTTTACAAAATTTGCGCTTCGAATTTAAGAAACATGAAAAATTCATTTATTTTTATATTGTAATTAAGTTTTTAATATATTTTTCGATTAACAATCTAAATCTTAAGTTTCAATCTTAAAAGTTGTAAATTTTGTGACGCGTCAACATGCACAGTTTGTGACGAATTTGACTGTGCTTGGACTTTTAATGTGATTGTAAAAGCGATTGCAGTTAATTATATTTTAATTAAGTGAATTTCAAAATTTTCCTACTCTTGAATTCAACTATTCTAGGACAAAGAACAATATAATATTTTGTGTACATAGTTTTAATCATAATCATAAAACTTAAATTATAATTATTAATACTCATATAGTGGAACTCATTCAAATAAACTTGTACAAACAGCGTAGACAAAAATTTAAGTTTATTTTTTTAGTTTACATTACAAAATCGACATATTTTTGAAATTAAAATTATATTTATTTTTGAAGAAATTATGTTAATGACATTAAAAATAAAGCATATTTTTTACTTTTTTTATATATATGATTTAAAACACAGATTGTTTTAAATTTATCATTCAGCTTAGATCAACATTTATTTTTATTTAAATTAATTGTATTGCGTTTATTTAAAATTGCATATCAAACAAATTTTTTCGAATAATGAAAAGTTAATTGATATATTTTTTTTAGCTGGAAGTAATTCTGACCTTATAATTTTATCAAACTGCAAACGTTTGAAAAAAAGTTGATGTTGTAACAAAATAATTAAAAAATCAATATGTATAGTAATTTTTTTTTTTTTTTTTTTTTTTTTTTTAGATACTCAGAATAATAATTGAATGTGGAATGATAGTGAGATCTCGTGATGGTTTTCATTTGAATTAACAATGTTTAATATATATATTTGTTAATTCAGTCACTCACAGTTCCTTTGGGTCATGCATTATCTACAACATTATTGATAATAATTGCAATAATTATTGTAGATAATGAATCAATTGGTCCCTTTTTATTTATAAATAATAATATCAATAATAATGGTAATAATGATTGATGACTTGTTAAAAAAAGAATCATGTAAAGTGTTCTATTTGTTAAGATTAAGTTGTCATAATTATACAAATGCATAAAGTGAATTTTTTTTTTTTATTATTATTACTTATTACGTTTAAATATTTTCAGTGAATAAAAAACTTATTAACTTATTGATAATGCTGCTTTCTTGCGGTTAGTAAAAGACTGACGTAATCAAGAAACAACTTTGCACTGTTAACAAATGAGTAATTTCTAAGTTGACTATCGCGAGATCTTGTTTTAAACGCTTCCTGCAAAGTACAGACTAATGTGTGTATGTTTCTTTCTTCTTTTTTTTCTTTTTTTTCTTTGAGTTCTTAAAATTTGAAAATCGAGCTTATAATAAATATCCTACATTTTTGGAACAAAATGTAAAATTTTGAAAATTTTGTACGTTTTTCATTAAAAGTATTTAAGAAATAAATGGATATTGAATTATAGTTAACAACATGAACGTTAAAGCTTTATTATATGTGATCAAAAGTTAATGATAAATAATGGTTATATTAAAAACAATAAAATATTAGTAATTTAAAAATGCATCGAAAGAAAAAACAAATTACTTTTTGGATCAACGATTAAAACAAGTTGATTCGTAACTTTTAAATTATGTTCAACAAAACGTTTCAGCCGACTTGTTTAATGCTAATGTATTTGCTTGTATTGTAAAAAAGCATAAAAAACTGAATCTGAAAGCTTCTAATTTGAAGAACAGTGTATTAATGACGTTGAACAATGAGTTATATTGCAATCACGTTATACTCAAAATTAATTAAAAAAAAAACATATTTTTGCACGACAATGAATACAGACTGTCTTTGAAAGTTATGGCATTTAGTTACATATATATAGAAGTTGTATATTATAAATATAATTATTTTTGTACATTTTCTAACATTTGAATAAATTAATTAAATTACATGGTGTACATAACTTTAAATGTCATTGAAAGAAAATAATTTTCTTTGTTGAATATTTGAATGTTGATTAACGTGATGCTTGTACTTATAAAACAACGTCATCATCAATTAAAAACTCCTGATCATTTTGTCGATTATGAAATAGCAATTAGAAAAACAAGAATGTTTTAACCATAACAATATGCCTTTTGTGAGTTTTACATATCTCCATTGTATATAAACTTGCTATCGTATATTTTTCATATATAATATATATTTATGAATAAATACAGTATAAGTAGAAATTTACTACCACGTATATACACAAAACGATATATATACATAAAATATAAATGTATAACATGCGTCTTTACGTTAAATATAAGGTATTTCTATTCTTTGATATAGCGAATTGATTGTTTCGCTTGAGGAGAATTTGTGTAATCAAATTATACTGTGCGATTTAATTAACGATTGACATAGATTAAGATGATTTCATCAATTTCATCAAATTCCTCAATTTTTGGGAAATCGAAATGAACAAACAATTAAATTATAAGGGTATTACTCTAAGTGCGCGTGCCTGGGGAATGTAAAGGAATCTATACTAGAACCTATCTTGTTTGAAATCTGCGTTTTCATTTTCTAATCAAAAATCCATTTGAGTTTTTTTAACAACAGATTTACTTTTTACAATCAGTAATTGTTATTTACTATCGTCGTCAATTTGTTTTCAGTTTCCACAGTATTCGTTTTATATTTAACATTCAAGGATCTTATTTACTGCACCGCAAACGTTAAAGCGAAATAAGAAAAATGCATACAAACGGCAGGTTCTAATGTGATTGTCGAATCTTTAAAAGATACAGAGATGCCTTAATTTGTGACAAGAAGATTGTCGCAATTGCGTGTTTATAAATTTTTGTGATACAATTTACGAATGTTGTTATATTCTACAACGCAATTTTAGTGCAATCGAAGTATCCGAGATGTGTATATAATCATTCAAACGAGAATCAGTACGAGTTTTATTCCAAGGTGTTTTGACTCTGCGTAATGTGAATCATCAGTTTCGAGTGTGCACAAAGGACAATAAAACATAGAACAAGATGAACCTCTCGATCAAATTCTTTGTCAGTGTGGTATAAAAAGTTGAAGTGGTGATGAATTTCGTCAAAGTGTCATACACATACAATGTTGGATTTGAATGTAACTAACATATCGCGTTACAGTTACCATAATCGGATGTCGGACGTTGTACAGAATATTGTAAAATAACTATTTTGAATATATCCCGATTCTTTTTCGCCTTCGATTTGAGTTATTTATTGTGTTCGAGCGCGGAATGTTCCGTTTTATGTTGAGCATTGAATACTACTTTTCAAGCACTACGGAGTTTCGTCGATGCCGTTAAGGTATGCCATTAAAGCTTGCCATGTTACTTCTATCAAGAACAACAGTACTTGCTTGTCTTCGATTTAATACTCATATGTGAATCGCGCTTATACGGCAAACCAAAAGTAGAAGCGCAGCAAGAGATACGAAAGCAACTACTGTTTTTTTGTTACGAACTGTTTCACATCCGTAGCTATCGACAGAGTGCGCTTAAACGGCTTTTATCTTGTAATTATTACTATTATGCTAAAAAATATATATAAATATATATATACAACATTTGTATCAAAACAAATTTGACTCATATTTATACCCTTTCTTTATTCCATTCCTTTCCAAGTGTTAGAGAAAAAAACAAAAATTTATGAGAATTACAAAAAAAAATTTAACTTGTAATATAATTGTTCCTTGTAAAATAATGTGTAATCTCAATAATGACTTAGAATTATAAAAAGTAACAGCATTGGACATCCTTTATTGATTACTATTCTTTACTGGTTTCCACAGAAGAGAGAATTGCGGATTTCAAACAAAATCCATAAAGTATTATAAAAATTATAATTACAATTTACAGTGTACCGTAAAAACTATACAGTAAAGTTAGGACTGAATTTTCATGTTCGAATAATGAATTTAATGTAATAAAAATCTAGAACATCTAAGTTTGTATTTAAAGTTTAACTTTACAGTACATTTACTATAGAACCAATGATGTTACTGAATAATAAGGTTTGATACACAAAATGTTTTGAAATCATTTTGCTTCAATTTCAATGACTTATAAAAGTTAATCGTCAAAGTTATCTTGAAGGATGGTCAAATAAACCAGTATACATGCAAAACCCACGTGTAGTTTATACATATTTTCTATATGAATATTTCATAGTTAAGTCACGTTCGTACGAAAATGAAAACACCTAATTTGCATTATAATTTAAAATTAAAATCGTACATTATCAATTTCAATACAATTTCATAATTGAAACTGATACAAATTATCTTCATCAATGAATTAATTTCATTCATTACTCATCATTATAAAGTTTATTAATTGAAAAAATAAAAACAATGAATTAAACAGAAAATAATGCTATAAACAATTTAAAGATTAACTCACTTTTTTTTATTTTTTATTATTATCATTACATGTAAATAATTTGAAGACTAGATTTTTAAAAACCTTTTTGAACAAATTTTTATTGCAAATTACAAAAAAAGTCTCAATAACCATCTCATTACAGATCTTCAACCTTAATTTCCAAGTATGTGCATATATCTATACATCCGTCCTTCGACGTACAAATGCGTCGGCGCTTACGAGCAGCGTCGGGACAGAATGATGGTAGGTGTAAAAAAAATCTCAGCGTCCTAAGAGAGTCGATGTGACAAACGCGACAGTGATCAAATGCGATTACATCTGATTCTGCAAAATTTTCATCGAAATTGATTTCTTCCTATTGATTAGTAACAAAAATAACGCTTCATCAGCCAGCACTTATTTTCACATTAAGAACAGTTTTGGATAAGAATTTTTAGGTGAGAACAATTAAAGCTATTTTGTAGATCATAGAAGATAAATCATTTTTGTTCGCTGATTCATCCATTGATATAAAAGCAATGTTAAATAGTTTATATCATTGTGTTTGAAAAATTCGGTTTTAATAAATGTATTCGGGTCATCTTTTTTTATTTTATACGCAAAAGGTTAAAAGTTAGGTCTTGTCTGCGTCATAATTCATCAAGATTACAAGTTTTATATTTTTTTACCAATATTCAAGAATATTAATACGAATAGAATTGTATGGAATTACCACTCAATAAATTGCGACGTTTTAATCAATATTTCAATTTTGCTTTTATTTATATACATATTTATATATTTATTTTTATATTTATTTGCTTTTATTTATATACTGACAAAATATCTTGGGAGAAAAAAGTATAACATGTTATAAAAGTATCTATATGATTAATCATTCAAAACAACCCAAATCATAATAACTCGATAAAAACACCCCGATCAAAGAAACTCTAATTAAAATAACCGAGCTATTTTAATTGGGTTACTTTAATCGGTTGTATGTTTAATCGGTGTTATGAACTGGAATCGTCCTTATATCATAATATTCCAATAATATTCCTATATAGGCATTTTACATACTAAGAATTTCAATATGGGAATAATTTAGAGTTATCTGAACAGAAGAAGACTTTCAAATTGTTTGTTGAAGATAAGTACAACTTTCAACCATCCTAAGTGTGAATGTCCTATCTTTTAACAATGTTTTAAAGTATCTCAAATATATATATTACAACCTTTTTTCGTAATTAAGTATGCAAAAATAAATGAAATTGTTCACGTCTTACAGTATTTTCCAGTCGCAGTATAACTCAGTTATTTAGAAACATTAAAATTTTTGTTCAAAAGGTTGAAGCGAAAAAGAAATATTAATCTTGCTTTCATTTTTTTGCCTCACAGGAACCAATCAGTGATTTAAGAATGTAATGCTTCAAAATTGTTAAACGTTATTTGGAATTGGACTGAAAATGTTTTAAAAATTATAACTTACAATGTCAGGAACGAATATGCTTTCTCAGAGCAACAATGTAACGCAAAATAGTCAAGAGGACGAAAAGAAAAGTTCTTCAGTTGCCTCAAACATGAGGACTGTAAAACAGACCACTGCTTCCATTGACCGATTATTATCAATGTTGACCGTTGATAAAGTTAAAAGTCAACCAGAAAATAAAGTAATTAACAGTTTTCAATGCTTTTTTTAAGTCAAGTCAATATGCTTATCGATTAACGTTGTTTCTTTTTTTTTTTTTTTTACTTTTAGGAAATGAAAGAAACAGAAAACATTCTAGTTGAAGATGTGGCCAAAGAATTGGAGTTGTTGAAACTAAATTTTATACAAAACGAGTCAGATGTGGAAAAGTTGAAACTGATGTACACACAAGAACTTGGAAAACAGAAGGAGTGTTACGAAAAAAAATTAAAGGAAATGCAAATCAAAATGGATGAAAGTATCAACTTGCTTGAGAAAGAGCGAGAAAATAATAAAAAAATGAAGTAATGCAACTAAAATTTGTTTTATTAATTAGAAAATATTATTCATGTATAATACAAAAGATTGAAAAACCAAAACATTTATTTATAAACATTTATTCATAAATTTCTATATAATATGAATATTTGAATGATGACAATAATACATTTATTTCAGCATTGTGGTAGATGAATATGAGAAATCTATCAGTCGACTAATAGCTCAATCGGAATCTGATCGAGTAGCATTTAAAAGGGAAAAAGAAAAGCTGCAAGAGGAATTAAAGGTATCAAATAATCATTTAAGTAACACCGAGGCTGCTTTTAATGATGTTCATCAAAAGTACGAGCGTGTAAAGTGCATTGTCCAGGTTTACAAAAATAATGAAGTCGTTTTAAAAGAAAGTATTCAAGAAAATGAGAAAACTATCAAGGCTTTAGATAGTCGTTATGAAACGCTTAAAGATCATGCTATGGATCAACTGGAAAAGTAAGTTGACTGTTAAAATAAAGAAATTGAAGTTGATTTTTTAGTAACAAGAATAAAAAATGGGTCAATTTTTCAGGGCAAATATGGAATTAGCATCGATGCAAAAACAGCGCGAAGTGGAGACACTGAAGTTGCGAGCAATAATTGCTAAGTTAGAATTGAAGAGTAATTCTCTTACAGAGTTAGTTGAGCAGAAAACAAAGGAAAATAAAGAATTAATGAAAATACTTGATGAAATAATAGCAAGGGTAGGTCCCAAACCATGAGAAATCAAAGATGCAATGACTTCTTAACCGTATCTATATTATTTTATAATAATGTATTATTTATTTTAATAGAATTAATGTGAAATAAAACATTTCTTACAATGTAGTGTGAATTTTATTCCATTTGTTGTCTTTTTGTCATTAAAGATTTTGTTCTATAATTGACTGATAAAATTTGAGAAACAGACTGAATGTCAGTATAAATTAATTAACAAATACTAAAGTTAATTACAATAATTATACATAAAGTATATTCCTTTAAGAAGATTATAATTTTTACTATTATATTAATCTGACCTGATATTATTTACAGTGTAATTGTCGGATATATCATTTTATCTTCTAAAATATGTACAAATTTAGTTAGTTGCCAATGTAACAATTATATCCATTTAGATTGTTTTTTCTTAAATGTTTCTGTTCCATCGCCATCTACTGCAGCATAATATCCAAGAGATCTGTATTGATACCTTATGTAGGATATATAAGCAACACAACCAGCAAAAGCTAATAGTCCAATAGACATTATTGTTCTATTCTGAAATATAATTATAAAGCATATAAGTTACGAAACAATTGTTTAGAAAATAAACTTAAATATTAATTAAATGGTAAACCTTTATAATTGAAAGTTTCAATAAACTATCGGTGACAATTTTCTAAGTACTAATAACTATTTCTTATAGTAATTTTAAATTTACACTCATGTTGAAAGTTCAAAGCAATTATAGAAAACAGCTTGTGAATTGTACCACTGTGAATTATACCACTTTTATAAAATGTATTTTTTAATTATTTGAAATTTTCAATAAGAAAAATATCTTAAGGATTTTTTTAACAGTTTACTAAATTATGATTTTATATTTATGACATAATAGGTTATATAAATCAATTTCTTTCCTACCGGCTTAGCATATAATTCAAAATTGATAGCCCGAAATAGATTTGTTGTTCTGAGTGACCTAATACCATCTCCAGGAGACGGTTTGCTGGACTTGTCGGTCATGTTTATATATGTACCAATTAACCTAAAACAAAATGATTAAATTATGTTTCACCTATAAAAACCATAATTTTAATCGACAGTACGTGTATAAATATTTGAAGCTGTAACATTACATTTATGATATCTAAAAATTTATTATGTAATTACATGAAAAATTAAATTAAATTGAATACATTATTTTTTTACTACTACTTCAGTAATATAATTACTTATATACTAGGTACTACTTCAGTAATATAATTTAACTACCTTTATAATTTAAATAGAAATTTTTATTATTCAGCAGTGACTTTGACTATCTGGTTTTTTTACAACAGTAATGGTTTTTTTACAACAGTAAGTATTTTTCAAGTTTCGCAATAATCTATTACATTTTGAAAAAATTGAAAAATTTGATCACTTTTGCCTTCAATGCATGGAGAATTGGCAACACTGTATTAAAGCAGCCGTAACTGAGTTTACGTTAAAGGATGAAATCATCTATGACGTCATTGAATCTGCTGTTTCTCTCATTCTCGGCGAAAGACTGCGAACGATGATGAGAAAGACAGCGGTGTTTTTACGTCAGAAATCGTTTTTTAAGGCGCAACATGTGTGTGTTCCGGGCATAACCTACAGGGCCTGTCCGTTAGAGTAGTTTTGAACAGTTGATAAAGTTGATAATACATTGTTTATTGAATTAATAAGTGGCTTTGAAACAATGTATGATGAATACTCATTAGCTTCCGATGATTTCGAGCCAAGAAGTTGTTTTCCTCCTAGACCTCCAATTGTTGATGTAAGAAAAGCCCATTCACTGTTATGATTTCTTATGGAAACATTTTCATGGCTTTATTCTAACTGTAGTTTTGCATACATTTTCTAGGAGCTTCACTTTAATTATGGATTTATCATATATATCATTTTAATGACAGAATTAGCATTATTGAATTAGGTTTCTTGTTAATTATTAGGAGATATAAATAATATGGTAAAAACATGAAAGAAAGGAAGCAGTTTGACGTTTACGTTTATTGTTATTTATTTTATCAGTTGTGAATTTTTGTTTTAAAATAGCAGTCGGTTTAATATTGTGATTTCTTACGGAAAGATTATCATGAAGATATTCAAGTTTACATAATTATCTAATAACTTTCAAATTGATTTTGGGTTTATGTTAATTCATTAGAATAAAATTTCAGTCACTGAATCTTGTTTCTTGGAATATTTGACAAACGTAACCAATATAAAGAAAAATTAGTAATCTTTTGTCAAATGTAACAACAATTATTAGTATTTCAAGGAATAAAATTAAAATATATTGTAACAATATTTCGAATTTTCAGTATTCAATCTAATTGAAATTATTAAAAAAATTGTTTTGTTTGTAAAATTGCTTATGATATTCTGAACTTAAATTCATTGTTTGTACTTCCTTCATTTAAAAAAATTAAAAAATTACGATTTCAGACTGTTCCAGTACCATCGGTGCCTGAAGTTTCCCTAATATCTGACCGACCATTGCGTCCAATTCAACTTACTCATCAAGAAAACGACTATGTGCCTTATCCACCTTGGCTCACTAAGAATGCTCCTTCTGAAAAATCACTAGAACCCAGAAGTCCTCTACCTCCTCCCATCTACAACCAAGAACCTCCAAACATTCGACAAACAGATGAACTCAGCAAATCAGATTCGAAAAATCGATCCTACAGTTCATCTCGCGCCACCATTAGAAGAGACCAAGAAACTTCATCAAGAAATGTTAATCATTCAAGAACCACCAACCAGCCACGGCTAACTGGTCACACATCTCCAGAATACAGTCGACTGGACAGATATGATAGTCAAAGTCGATCCTTGCCAACAAAATTTCAGAGTAGAAAAACGACAGAAGATATTGAGTTAAGTAGGAGATATGAAAGTCCAAGATTAAGAAATCAGTTTTATCAGACTGCTCTTCGAAGTTCCTCTAACTTGGACAATCCAAATACTAATACTCATGAAGGATCCAAAAAGTCAGTCAGTTTCAGAGATAATGTGCAGTCGCCTCAAAGTTCCAGGCAAGATATGCCAATTTTGTCTGGGAATAAGAATCAGTCTCCTATGGGATACTTTAGTCCCAACAATCAAACCAACTCAAAAGAAACAAGAGTTCATAGTCCGAGTTATCAGCTCAACAGTGCCACTGATTCTTTAAACAGTCCAACAGAAAGTTGCAGAATGATTGAAAAATACCCTCGACGTTCTTATAGTCCATTGTGTGAGAGAGATTTTTCTTCTCACCACCATCCTCCACGACATAGTGTAGGATGTTGTAGTGGAGGTATGATGAATAATACAGATAATAATGAGACTGTAAAGAATTTGTTGATGTTGGTTCGAAGTCAGACTGAGCAGATTAAATGTCTGCAGATGCAAGTAGACAGACTCTTAAATCTTCATGAAGAGAGTCTGAAAGAAAAAAAAAATTGTACATGTATGGCAAGAGAAGTTCAATGTTCAAAGGCACAGGACAATCTTGAACATTTGAATGGTGAAGTTAAAAGACAAATGGAAGAAAAGAGAGTGACAAAGACAGATAATGCAGTAAAGGCGCAGGAAGATAAGACGAACCCAACTTTTGTGGAGCAAAAGGTATCTATTGGAGTGATGACGAGTTTCGAATTTACCGTCCAAAATAATCAGCATGTCTTAGAGGTTGAAAATGATGAAAATATGGAGGATTTCAGGTAATACTATTATTTTTTTGTATTTCATAGTCAGTATTTATAATATAAATTGTATTTATTTGTAATTTTTTTCTAGTTTTATTATAATTATTTAATGATTTGAAGTTACAATATTAATTCATATATTATAATGCAATAATGTATTTGAATTTAGAGATAAGACGAAACGATATATTCATCAAGATGGATTCGATCTGCGTAAAAAACAAGTTCCTATATCCCGTAAGCCAAATGGTCTTGAAAATATCAACGAAGATACCGAAAGTCATTTGTCAAGTCATCCAAGAAGTAGCAATTTTCAAACGTCCACAAATTCCGAAAGACAAACGCCTGTTAACGCTTGTCAAATTGATGATAGCCATCAGCGATTATATCAGAATGACAATTCAGAAGATTTGCCAATCAGAACCATGAACTCGCATGGTCACAATAAACATCTTTTTAAGGAAACCAATAAAAGGGAAATGTCACAAAATCATAATTTTCAGAATCAAAATACATATGATACAAGGACAGATGAACAATACAAGAGTAACTGTTTGGATGATAGTATTGGTGATTTGTTTTGTTTAAAAAATCATTTAGTTTATAAAAAATTTACATAAATTGTAATTTTTATATTTTCTTTTTTTTTACAGTTTTTAATACAGAAGAATTGAATATCGCAGATAGACCACCACCTACTCCTGAGCCTAGCATACATGTAGAAATGCAAGAATATTCGAGTGATGAGAGTGACTCTCCAGTAAAACACACACCAAATGTTGGTTGGACTTTTTATAATAATGTTTTAGGGCAAGTCAATCATATTTTAAGGAATTCGCCATTAGATGAAAACAATCCAGAAAATAAACCAAGAACAAAGACAAAATCAAATGTAAGGAACAAAGATAAAAGAGTAGATCCTGTGAAAGCTGCCACTTTAGAGCAATTGGCGAAAATGGGGATCAGTTTTATTGACAGGGAAGAAAACAATCAAAATGCAAAAAGGTGACTTAAAGTGAATAATTACGATTTAAACTTATTTTAAATTAAAAAAATCAATTATATAATAAACAAAAATTACTTTTAGACTTAACTTTGAAGCATCTTATTATCCAAAAATAGATGCAGATTTGAATGTAGCTCAAGGTACAAGCACAATGACTGATACTAATACAAGCATGAAGATGAAGGCTTTGGCTTTGAAATATCTAAGTGATGACCAATTGTCAGATTTTGCTATACAAAAGCAAAGAGCTGAAGCTTTAAAGCAAGTTATGGTGTCAAATGTAGATGGTACAAATCTGTCTATTGCAACTATGAAATATTTACAAAGGTATCAACTTTTACCAGGTGTTCAAAATAACTTTGAAGGTAAGCTATATTATATCAATAAATATAATTCAGCTGTATTATATAAATATATAAGAATCATGTATGTAATTTTTTTTATTCTTAATAATCTTTATTTTATTAGATTGTAATGTATCAGAACCAGTAAATACTCCAATGTTAAAAATGAACCAAGAGAAGCGCGCAAAGCCAGAACAAAAAGCAATTGAAAAGCGAAAAGATGGTAATCAATCACCAAAAATTGACAAAATGTTAAACAACAAAATTCTGGATATTACAACTCTAAAAAATCAACCAAAATTGCTTTGAGCAATTATACAGAGGTTGATTATCATTTTCTATTTTTTGACAATGAAACGTTTATTCGTTTTTTTTATGTATTAAATATATAAGTTATGTTAAAATAAATAATAAGAAAAGTATTTTGTAAGATGCTGTGCAAGTTGGCTTTAATACTTAACTTATATAATTAAATGATTAACAAATACTTTTATACCAGTGTACAAAATTAATAAATAAGTTTGTAATAACACTAAACTTTTTTTATGTATATATAATTGAAACTAGCAAAAATACTTTTTTGTCATCGCATAAGTCGTCATAATTATATTAAAATATATATTATATAGCTATTTAATTTATAATTTTTCAAAATTACTTGAACTACTTTTTCAAAAACGGTTCATGCAGGGTTTTATACACTCTTTGAGCTTTTTGCTTTCCAAACCCAGGAAGAATTCCTAGACGACTTTCGGGCGTTTTAACTATTTTTTCTAAAGTTCCAAACGTGGATAGTAATGTCATAGCATCTGTTTTATTCACAGATCTAATTGTTGTTAATGCATTAATGACCTAAAATGTGTAATAAGTAGGTTTATTAAATCTAAAATATTCATTATATTTTTCTTTTCTCTTATATTGCATATTTTATATATTTTTTATATTTTTTTTTGTTTACCCTATTATAAGGAGCCGCTTCACCACGTTCCATAATCATGTCCGGTGGTTTATTTTCATAAGATTTATATGTTTCCAGCATTTTTCCAGCTTCTTCAGCGCTCCAAGCAAGCATTAATGTTAAATCCGCTAATAAACATATCCTAGTTAAATTTTTCAATGCGTGATGGGGATCCACAACGTCAACCTGTTGATACAAGTTATATTGATTTTCATTTAATTAAAAATAATTTATTTTTTAACAAAGCCTTCTTTGCAACAAAAATTATAAAATTACCAGAACAAGGAGAACTCGAAGATTATAAGATTTCCCCAAAGTTTTAATTCTAGTGTGAATGTAATCTGGATTTAACTGATGATAACGCAATGAAAGAAACAAGGCACAAGAATAACGTCCCATGACATAGTCTGGAACAATATCAGTGTACTGCCATGGAATTCCTGTTACATACTTCAAAACAGGATTTCCTCTCTAAAAATAGTCACAAGAACTTATGCATTTGACGTAAAAAAATGTGTCATTTAATTAACGTTTCCTATTTACCTGCTTGTGATGTACAAGAAGAGTCCCACTGGAAATATTTTTACTAGGGCCAGGTTTATGTAATTCTTCAGATGGTTCTGTGAAGAAATCTGTTTTTTTTTATAATTTGAAAGGACCTTTAATGAAAAAAAAAAAAAAAAAAAAAAAAAACAAAAAAAAACAAATTGATTGATATTGATGAAAAATGTTATATTTTTTTAATTTGTAATAAATTAAATATAATATGAAGATTTACTGTGATTTTATTATTTTTAAGGATGTATATTATTTAATACTGTATAAGAATACATATTTTGTAGTCGTAAATAGATTACGAAAGTTCAGAGATCGATTAAAAATTCGTAACG
>JABFOV010001716.1:0-23439 GCA_022817685.1 Aradophagus sp. ZL-2020
TCTTAGTACAAAAAAGTGAATAAACAGTAAGCAAAGAATAAAAAAGAATTCAGTTTTGTTAAAGGGCAAAAGTGGGAAGAGAAAACTCGGTTCAATTTTAATAGCTTTTGATCTCACAAGGTATATTATTATGAGTGGTGAAAAATCATTACGACATTTTTGCAAGGCGTTGGAAATTTGTTATAAAAAAGTTAGAGGAAGAAAAAAAAGGCGGGAGAATAAAAATTTCACAAAGTGTGTGAGTCGAGACACAATGACATATCTGTAAGTTGGAATGCGCAACGACGAAACATCTTTGCACACATTCGATGTTATTGAGATTTATATATCATTATATATATATGGTTATACATAAATCTTTTTTTAATGCGTATTTATTATAATTACAACGGCTCTCTGTCATGTATATTTTTCTGCGCACTTTATTGTGTACAAAAATTGTGTCAAATAAATGTAACGTTTCGCGTAAAAACGTCGAAATATATCGACCGTTTCTTTGCTTGACCAGGTTCCATATCAGACCCAAAGATAAACTGTATACGAATTATGCACTCACAAAAAGATTGCGTTGATGAGAAACGAAAATTCGTTTAGTTGGTAGACAAATATTTATTTTTACGAACGTTGAAATTAAATGTTCGATTCAAAATAAAAATTTTTGACTCGCAAAAATAGGTCATGAACAAGGCGCACGTAAAATTATAATAACTCGATCATTATTATACGTTTTTGTGAGTGCACGAACTTTTGCTGTGAAAAAATTTTTGTGAGTGTGTAAAACATAATTTCGTAATTTTCCATTTACCTTTAACGTAAATTAAATCAAGGAAAATAGTTCATTTAAATTAAGTGAACGTGTTTTTTTTTGGTCAACAAGTGTTTTTAATTTATTTTTTCTTCGTTCTAACGTTTTGATAAGGTCAGAGTTTTTCGTTTGTTTGATTTTGTTTAAAATTTACTTTTCCTTATTTGAGTATTTTAAAGGTCAAGAAATTGTAGCTTTTTTTTATTGAGTTATAGTAAACAATATAATAATGTATTTTTATGCATTCAAATATATTTAACTCGTAGAAAAAAAGGGTATCTAAATTTACGTTTTTTAGGTGAGTTCCGCAGCTGCCGCCTTTATTATGATAAAGGTCTATTTGCCGTGACGTTGACGATCATTTCCAAGAGACAAAGCATTTGACAAGATGAATCCGCATGGCAGATAAAGGACATCGCCGCCGATCGATAGCATTTGGAACAATCAAATAGTAATAAATAATTGATATTGAAACATCTGCGCGCAAGACCAAAGTTGAAAATCTAAGTCAAGCTCGTAATGATCACTTTAATGCGACATTACATAAACAGGGGAAACTGTCTTACCTTCTTCCTGTTTTTTTACCGAAAAACCATATTGTTCAATAATATATCACAATTATTTCATACTGTAATTAGTAAAATACAAATAGTGATTTGAAAGTCTATATTTTAACTTGCGTGTTTTAAAATTAACGCGTTTGATATTGCGAAATACACCATCTACAACTCAGGTGGTCCGAATCTTTGGCACTGTAAGTGATGTAAAATGAATCTTGCTTCAGACGTTTTATTTCGGCGATTTCCTACAAAAAAGGACGATGGTCCAAATTCGTTTGGACCATCGTGAAAACACAAATATTCTTTCAAAATGTTGTTTTAAGGGGTTGAACAAATTTGAATAATCTTGATGTTGCTGATGCGAAAGTATAAATACAGTAACTTTGAAATTCTGGGTTCATGGTGGCTATAAAGAAAGAAAGAACATGGAAGTATGAGATAATGACCATGTTTAATTGTTTATGATTCTTATATTGCGTTTACCTGTCGTAGAAGTGTCTATAGCTGGTTAAGTTATATGTATATTTTCATATCACGTACCTGTAAACTTTTTGTAAGCAAAATCTATAAAAACCGTATGTCTACTCAATTACTAAATGCGATAAAAAAATTAGTACCTGTATAAGTAGATGTAACTCTATCAAAAACTCTCACTACAAAGCAACAACTAATTTAATCAGTAATAAGTATTCATCATCGACTCCGTGAACCCAGAACTCACGCATAACCTAAAAACTTTATATTTACAACGGCATCGGTCAACTAAACTTTAATCTACGACGAAAGACTAGTTTGAAGCTTATAATAATCGTCGAGGTACATAATTTAAATTTCTCTTTCCCTTTTCTTTTCGTTTTGTTTCCTTCGAATGCATCGACAGTTTCAGTACAATTACCAAATTAATTTCTATTATTGTAGTTGTTATAGGAACGGACGTTGTTCAGGAATGGATTATGAGTGTAATGCCTGGGCCCGGTGGGATTTGTGTTTGTGTAAGGTGGCGATCTGTGACTGAAGTCCGTGGCCGGAGGTTGCGATGGCGCGACCGGGACGTTAACTTTCTCGCACACCAAGGCTCCACAGCGGTTCCTACAGCATTTTTTCGCACCGGGACAATCGCTGTCGATGGTGCAGGTCGACGAGCAAACCCATTTCCCCAACGGCACTTTGGGGCAAGATCCAGGTTTGGCTGCAACGTGAGTACAACATTATTTTATATTTGAAATTGATTTCCTTTTACGTTGACTTTTGTCCTCAATAGGAGTATTGAGAGGTCTTTACAAAGGTAGGTAAGAATTTTAAAAAGTGATGCTATGTGAATGAGTATCTATGCGGGTTTTCAATGAATGATTGGTAAGTGATTCAAAAGTTAGTAAAAATGAACGATACTTATAATGGTAGAAATTATTATTAAATACTTATATACTTATAATTTCTGTCATTACGCGCGAAAATAAATGTGGAGTCAAATCTACTTGTCTTCCAATTTTACATTTCTGATTGGTCAATTATCGTTAGACATTACTGTCTTGCTCATTTCATTATATAAATGGTCGGGGAAGTTAATTTCTTAGTGTAGGTTATTTCAGCTTGCATTTGACGCAACCGGTGGTTTTACACTCTCATACCTGTGATAATCATTCATTATACACATTCACAGTTCACCGCAAGGGTTAAATTTCGGTCGGTGCAATGAATGGAATTCTGGTGTTCCTTTAAAATTGTTTTGATTGTTTTTGACTCGAAGTTGAATAGTTTAGTTAATCTACGAAAATGATAGTGAACGGTGCAACTGAGTGATTCAAGTAAAATATACTTCGTAACACTGATTACTTAAAGTCAACACATTGAATTAGTCACAAATATGAATTCAACTTTTATTATTACTACACTAATCCCACATCCTCCATTGTTTGCCCAAAGTGCAATCAATCATCTTCATTGTTACAATGATGCAAAATTCAAAAATCCCTAATCAACCATTTATAATATCGTCACTTTTAGTTGATTATTTTCATAAATGACAACACAAGCTGCGATTTCCCCGAACGGGAGGCAACAGGAAAAAAAACTGTGCATTTCAAGAGCGTGATTAGTCGCAGGGGAAAACCGTTTATAAACACGTGTGCAATTAGATGTCCAGGCATGAACAAGTGAAGGCAACAAAACGGCAATCAATTACTTTGATTGGTATCGAACCGCCGTGCATCGACATCGATCAGACTCGACGGATGGATTGACACGTGGGTGAAGTTCTGCTTGCTCTTTCCATCCGGCTTTCTTTTACCATTCGGCTCGATAAATATTTCTTTCACAGGCTCGAAACTAATTTTTGTATAAGGGTCATATTTTACGTTTTCCAACAACTGGAACAAATTCGCGGTGCCGATATTCCAATTCGGCAACGGATCGGGTGGACCTGGTTGCTTTGTGTTGTAGTTGATCACCGTTCCTAAAGGTTCGACTTCCGTTTTCTTATTAGACTCGAGGGAATTCTCAATGACAGAGTGAATTTCCAATTGCTGGTGACTCTTCACAAGACCGTTGTCGTCTTCTGTTGGAGCATCCTTCTGGGGTTGCTTATGAGGCACTTTTCGTGGATGATGTTGAGCATTCTCCTTTTCTACTGACGAACCCTCATGCGGTCCATAAGGTAACTTTGATTGGTGACTTCTCACATTATCGGTAATGACCTCCTGTTCTAGCGATGAACTAGGAGGATGTCTATGGTCTGACTTCGATGGATACCTTTTAATGTTATCGTGGAAGATCTCTGTGTCTACCAAAACGCCCTCGTGAGAAGGCCTATGGCGTACTTTTAGATGAGGACCTGCCCTTCTTTCTTTTGGACGGTAATTCATGTTTATAAATGGCTCGCTTCTGAGTTCATCATAATCTTCGATGATGTTTTCTCGGTAGGTGTCGTATTTACTTTCTCGGTAAAGCTCTCCTGTTGGTCCCCTGTAGTAGAAGTATGAGTAGGGCCTGTGCAATTCCCTTCTAGGATTTCTTACGCTGAAAATCGGCGGGCCACTTTGCGGTCCAATAAATGGTCCATTGGGTACGATAGACGGTATAGGAGGTCCGATACGTGATCCAATCGCAGTTTCAATGGGTGGTCCATTTGAAAAAACTGGTCCAATAGGTGGTCCTACTGATTGCCCCATAAGTGATCCGTAAGGTGATCCAATGGAAGGTCCAATGGACGAGCTGAAGGAGGGTCCAATAGAGCTGACAATCGGTCCATTTATAGGTCTGTCTAGTCGATAAACAGTTCTTGGACGAGAACAGCAGTATTCTCGAAACGTCCTTGAACTAATATGTTCTAAATTGTGGAAAAAGAAAAGTACGTTTTATTTAATGAGGTCATTCATAAGAATTCCTTTACCCCTTTTCATTTAGTATATTTACAATTTCTTCTTTCATTGAATTTTAAGCGATAATTTCAATTCTATTTTGTTGATCATTTGCTAAAAATGAGTAATCCAATTGGTATCCATTTATTTTATTTATTATTTGAATATAAATAAATTCCTTATGTAAATAAATTACATTAGTTATTCATACACAAACGATTTTTATGCTATTGAAAACTTTTATATATTTCAATAAAACAGAGTTAATGGCTTCAATTATTTCAGCGAATATAAAATCGCGAGTTACCGCGACGCGATCGTGAATACGAACATTCATTTTAATTGTATTAACTTATTTGATACCAGCGTTTATGTCGTCAAAATTATTATAATTTGATTTTAAAATATGGGTAAACTCCTATGTACGAATAAACCCATCAAAAAATTGTATCTTCAAATTTATTTAGTTTTTGTTCCCGTTGTATTGTATCAACACATATTGAATAGATATTAATTTTTTTTTTTTTATTTTACTATTATATAAAATTAAAAATAAATTAAAGAAGGTGTTGAAAAATTTAAACAAAAGTTATTAAGTCAATAATCGACGTTCGCTTTAAATTTAAGTATTGCACTTCCGTATCTCCAAATTGAAGATGACGTTAAAAATGTTGAAGCATCAGTTTACGTCAAAGAAAACTGTGTCAAACAGATCTTTCATTATGTATTAACGACGCGAAATGAATTTGACGACATTTGCGCAATATTCGCTGATCAATTGATGGCCGCAAATAACAATCTTGTTGAATCTTTTCGAATTAATTCAGCTCGTTGAAATAATGCAAACGTCGCGAAATCGGAATTGCTTCGAGGTTTTGTTAAAATGATTGATACAATACAATATAATCCAAACAATATTTAATTAACGACGATCCTACTTTTTTTAACCGCAATTTCATTTTTCATTCGCATAAAAAGGAGTATTTGATTTCCTGTCAAAAGCATGGAATGATATTTTTTATAAAATAACACCGTGATATTAAAATTACACAAAGCTTTATGTAGACAGAACTTTTTTTTTTCCTCTTTTTCAAATCAAAGCAGTGACCTATAACATCTTCCCTTGTCACCATTCTCACATAAAAAATGAATTTCGTGCAAAGAAGGAAAGGAAAAAAATATTTATAGATTTGTATAGTGATGCGAATCACAATTACATCAATTTAAAGGTCATTAAACGCACGAATGTATTCAATTTATTGGGTGCGAAAAGTTGAAAGTCGCATTAATAACAGAGTCGGTGTCAATTTTTCGTGGGGTTTGTTTCATTGAACGCAAAATCACGTTGATTGGTTTAAAGAGGAGCATGACCGCAACTGCGGTTATCCCCCAGTTTTCTTTTATTTCCGCAAAACTGTGTCGATAATATTGACGAACAATTGCGATATTGGATATTTTATCTCTGATTAATTGGAAAACGCGAGTCGGAAAAATGCGAAAAGGAACGGCAATGTTTATACAGGCGCACCTTCGTACATAATAAATCCATAACATTATGAAACCGTACATCTTCAGGGCAACATATTTGTAGTCGGTAAATTTGTGAAATCGACTTTAACGATCAATGAAACATTATTATTTACGACTTGATATTCAACACTGATTTTTATGATGCTGCTATTAAAGTGTTATTTTGAATTCGTTAAGAAAAATGAAATCGTAATACCAATGATGATTGTCATGCAAAAATGTCATAGTTGAAATTATTTTATGATAAGAAGTATGAGTAAATAAATAAATAAATGAAATACAAAAATAAAATTAATACAAAAAATAACGAATAAATTGTATGAAGCATGGAAATAATATAATAATCGATAATACATTAAGAAATTTTTTTTCATTTAGTTTATATTTCAATTTGATGTGTTATTATGCATAATGAATGAACGCGTAATTTGAATACGGATGTACTTTAAGCGACAATTTCATTATAATTTATTAGATGACTTTTCATGTTTAGAATTTGCAAAGTAATTCCTTGATCTTATTCCTCATATGAAATACATGTTATATACGTATAATGATCTGTAATATACAATCGTAATTCCAGTCTGTTTCATGAATATATTTAATTTGTTATTACTAATTCATTACATACACGTAAGCATGTTTATCTTAGCTAAGCTATAATATTGATACACAATGTAACGGAAAAGAAAGTACATAATTTATAGAAAACACGGCACAATAGTTGCACTTGACGATGTGTCAAGTTCCTATATATGTTTCAAGTGGAAATTTGCGTAATTTATGAGAAATTTCGAATTGCGTACCGGATGGAGAACAAAATAATAGTCTTATACTTCTAATGTAGTAGAGGCAATACAACTGAATTACGATAATTTTCAGATCATTAGACAACATTTTTATTTCACGGTTTATCTTCTACTACTTAATAAGAAACATGATTAATTATTTAATTAATTAATTATTATTCATTTTATTGACTTGTCATTTAATATTTTTCGAAAAATTTTGAAAAATGGCTACAAAATCATATCGATAAACTAAACTTTCGTCTTAAAATTAATCAGAAAGTAATTATCTTTCAGTTACTTTTTAATTTTTAATTTGTACTCGGGTCTAAATTGAAATGCTTTACACTTGTGAATGACGTTAATTTATCCGTGAAATAATTGAACGATTACTTTTGCCCAGTTGCTATAAGTCAATAAACGATAAAAACACAAACGAACGATGAAAATCAACGGTCGTCAGTGAAGCGTGCGCGAGTTTATGAAAATAACGCAAAGTTCAACGAATGAAGTTCACTGAAGTTCAACTGACAATGTCATCTTTAATGGCCGTCTTGTCCGTCAGCCGACGGCGTTACGTAACGACTTACGGCTCGGCGCGTGATTTCTCGCGGTGACTGGCGTGGTGCAGATTGTTCCGCCGCAGCCGGTGGGACAGCACTTGTCACTGCGGAAGCAGTCGGAGTCGCTGATACATGACCGCGAGCAGACCCGCACCGGCAGCGCCGGCGGACAGGAACCCGGCTTCGTCGAGTAGCCCACGTCAAATTGACCGCTCGTCGCGCCCAGCAACGCCAGCAGCGACAGCGACACCACCAAACGCCGCTTCGTCATTTCAACGGTTCACCGTAACGCAGCTCGAAAATGTTCAATCTTCACGGTTCACGCCACTGTTTTAATTCATTTCCGCTTCGGCCAAGTGGTTTTCCGTTTTACAAATAGTCCATCCCTCGATTCAAAATCAACACTCGCGTACTGCTTTAAAATTGATTGAACTTTTTTTTTTTATTTATATATATATTTACACATGTATGTATAATGTATAAAAGTACTTTTTCACGTAAAAGGTGCCGTCTTGATGTAAGACGCGCGGTCGCTCGGGCGCGAAGTTGCCGGCGAAATGCAAAGTGCCGCGGCGAGCGAGTTTATATGTAGCCGGCGGAAGATCGCCGGCAGTGGCGCGTCGCGGCCGGGGCGTTCCGCACGAATCGAAAGTCCGGGTTGCAATGAAAATCGACAACGCGGGGCTTGTAATTTGCAAACGACGTATCGGTAAGCAGCGATCACGAAGACTTTCACCTGCGCGGCAGTGACACGAAAAAATCATGCGAGGATCAACCGTTCAATTAGTCCTTTACCAAAAGTGGGTCTCGATGGCGATATCGGCGAGCCGAATCGTGTCGACGCGACATCGATTGGCGCTTTTCGTCGGAAATTCGCGAGATGAAGATTGCGTTTACTTGCGGCTAATGGGCTTCGTTGATTAGTAAGGTGCGGAAAAAAGGAGCAACAATTCATATCAAAATTATAAATGACTATATATTACATTGAGATAATATATTTGTAATTTATAAAATATAAATCATTGTATTATATTTAATGGAATATAATATTACGATGAAAAGTGATGTACAATTTACATTGCATGAAAATATATTAATTAAATATCAATATATTAATCGTTGCTTCCACAACATTTGCAGACTTTACAAGTGCCAGCGTTACGAATTAAATAATGCTATTATACAAAAGTTTATTTTAAATAAAAGTTGATTTAATGGAATAAGAAATGTTCTTGCTGAATTAATATTGAATATTTCAATTTTTACAAAAGTTTGTGCCAGTTGTGATATCTTTGTTCGCTTTCATACACGTAAATAAAAACTTTGATATCTCGCTGGTTCGGCGTTGGAACTGCAGGTTTGCGTAGAATTGATCCGGAACGAGAACACGCGTAATCTTAAAGACGATGTTGTTAAATTAAACTCATTTCTCCGGCTCGCTTGTGCAATTTATCAACAAGATCCGCCCGTCTCATCGGTTTTGGGTACGATAAATGTAAATTATTTCGTTGTAACGACTGTTTGATGTATCCGCTTTTGACACAAGATAAACTTAATTAGTCTAAGAATGACCTTTGTTTTAAATTCGTTAGAGTTATTTCGCGATTTTACTGAGCTGTTTTTCTAGCTTAGCGAATGAAAAACTGTATGAACAAAGCTAATATTCAATTACAAAATTGGAATTGTTTGAAAGGAAGTTTACAATTTCGTTTATGCGAATTCCACCTTAAAGATGTTCTAGTCAAGTAATTAATTTATCGTAAAAGAGATACATCGATGAATAAATTTGAAGATAATTATATCAATCAATTGTTGCGCGCAATAAATAAAGAAGCAAACAGGCAGCTTGCACAGGACGCGTCATTGACGTAGACAGTTTCCCGTGCGACTCGATTTCCTAATTAATTAAACTTCTTCCTGCGAACTTTCGACGTTACCTTTTTCGCGCAATTCCTTATTTTTCGCGAGGCCATAAGAGTTGCTTGCAACTTTCCTGTGTCATTAAAAAAGTTGCCCTGAAATGTACCGGAGGTAGCACGTGCCGTATACAACGGAATTGAACATTGTTTTGTTCCGCTCTTCGTGATTTTCTCGTCGTTAATCCATTAAATTGATGAATTATCGGGCGATTGAGAAACAGCAAACTCAGTTGTTTCGTTCAGTTATTTATTTTGTTATAAAGTATTCCAATATAATCGACGTAACAAAGTACAGAAGTTTACGAGAATTCGTTAGAAGTACGTGATTAATAAATGCAATACGGTACTCGATAAATACGAAGTTAATCAACTGTCTCTTAAAAAACAATAGCTTAATACTTTCGTGCGTTTGCTCTGTTTGCTATGTTTTAATTCAATTTACGTATATAAAAAAAAAAAAAAAAAACCAAAAAAAAGCATCATTATCTAAATAATACAAATATAAACTTTTCAGAGACATATTACAAAAATTAATATAGTTATTCTAATCATCCATTTCTCTCAGTGTAGTATGGTAACAATACAAAAATGAGAAAAATAAAAATGCGCACTTCGTGATCAGACAATACGTTATTATTGTTTCGAGCGCTTACTGTGTCTGAAGCATAAACGTTATTTTACGGATCATAGAAGCAAGCGGTAAAGTGGAACTTACTGCCGTAGGACAGTAAAATCATCGAAAGCTTTGAGAACCACTCTTGTCTGCTTGCAACATCCCAAATTCAAGCGTCTCATTTTCACACATTTTTCATATTTAAGACATTGAAAAATGTCTCACAGTGAGACACTTGTTTTTGGAAGGAGGGTCCGTAAATTACTTTTGATGCAATAATCATATAAACTACTTTTAAATATAGTGATAACAGAAGAGTTCATATACAATTCGTTCGGCAGTTCGAGCCAATACAAAAGAGTTGGTTTTGGTAAATGCTAGCAGCGTGTCTTTTTGGATCAGATCCAAATTCCACGGTTCAACACAATTTACATACTATATTTATAATGTTGTATCGTTATTGCAGACTAAAGAAAGTGATTGTTCAATTTAATTCGAATTTCAAAGTCGCCAATAATTTACTGTTATAGACATTTACGAAATTAGTAAAATTTTCAACAAACTTATGTTAACATGTTACACGAATACTACAAATTTCGATACTTGTAAATGATTTTTTCAAGTTAATTATTCGAAGTGAAATTTTAGCAATTTCAATAATCAAAATACAACTCAAAATGAAATCGTGATTCAATCATCCCACATGTTTGTATAACGATGTAAGAAAAGTTTTAAGATCGACAAATGTGTAATATCACGCTTGCAGTAAAACGATTATACATAAGCTTCGTTTTTTCACATTAATATAATGTAATTACAATTTTTTTTGTAAAAAAAATCGGTTTCCTGATACTCCCATCAATAGTGCCACTTTTCGAGACTGCTTTCGGTGAGAAGGTAGATTTTTTACCGGCATAACTTCACTTTTGTCCGAAAAAGTCGTAATTTGAATTGCTCAAAAATGTTCCAAATAGTGGTAATTTTGATGGGGATTTCAAGAAAAATACCGCTTAGTGCTTGGCGCTGTAGTGAATCTTCCCTGGGGGTATGCTTTTAAGATTCATTTATTTTGATGTCTAGCATAAAAAATATACTATTTTATCATTAGAGCACTGCAGTCTTCATCCGAATTCCACTTAGAAAAATAATTTAGCTCAAACTTATTTCAGCAAACACTTACAGTTTTAACGAGTAAAATTCATGAACAATGCATTTCATTACTTTCCAGTAAATTACTTATCTAAGTGTATAATATCTCAATTACCGTTCGACTATTAGAAAATTACAAAATTCGCTATACAATTTACAATAACTAATTAAAATATTAAGATTTTGCACCAAGCAAATATTTAACTTCGACATTCATTAATTAAACAATCTACAACGTTGTCAATTTTTACAAACGTGCTGCCTAATCAATTTCTTCACATTTTTTAATCATTACACCGAGAAAATCTTATTGTAACAAAGCAAAAAACATGCTTTTAATATTGTAACTTGTAACCTATTAATCCTATTTAATCATGCTTCGCTTCACTAATCGAAATCTATTTCTCGCAATGCGACGAAAATTACGGATCGTAAACATTACGTAACAATCGTTCGGTCGGACGTTCGCAGATGTCTAATTAAATTGCAACATCGATGAAGTCGTTCCTTCGTAACACTTATTCACGCTAATCCGGCGGGTAAAATTGTGCTTCTCGATAAAAAGGAGCGGAAGATAAAACGAGATTAAAGCGTGTATACGCACGTCGGAAACAAAATACCGTGAACGGGTAATAGTTAATCGAAGGGATAATGGCGTGGAACGAGGGGAACGCGTACATCCCGGGGCAAAAAAATTGACCTGACTTTAAAATCGACGGCGATTAATAACTCAGTGTTGAATGTAAAGCACGACTCATCCTCGGCGCGTTGTTTTACATTCCCACTCGAAAGCTTTGCTATCGAATGGATAATTTATTCCGCGTTCAACTTTGTAATGTCATTGGATGATTTCAGCCTTTGATATCGTTTTCTGCCGTTTGAATCATCTCGAAAAATGTGTTCGAATTCAATCCG
This sequence comes from Aradophagus sp. ZL-2020, assembly GCA_022817685.1. Lineage (NCBI taxonomy): Eukaryota > Metazoa > Arthropoda > Insecta > Hymenoptera > Scelionidae > Aradophagus > Aradophagus sp. ZL-2020. Next base: position 12,199 of record JABFOV010001716.1, read on the forward strand.
AAATCAAAGGTTGGTTTAGATTTCATAGATAACTGTTTTCGTTTTCGTATTGATTATCGAATACGTGAATTAAATTACTTATTCCCTTTATTTATTATTTTTACTTGTTATTCCGTTGTGCGGATACTTTATTTGCTCAATCATTTCCCCGTGTATTCATTTTGATGTTTTTCAAACTGAATTTCTACCATCGTTTATTTAAACGCTCGTTTCGTCAGGATGAAATGATATTAACTTACTAAGCGAAAACGTTTGGATTGTGCAGCTATTGCGGCAGCAACTTTGTTAGCGAGCGAGTAAAATATGTAGGCCGTGAAATAGGCATTGTGCGCGGTTACTCAAGCTAAAAAAGAATTTCAGTTCGAACACGGCTGATGTCCCCTCTCGCAGTGGGTGGACTTTGTAATTGTAATAAGCGAACAGCCACTTCTTCAGTGAGTGGCAAATTTAAACCATGTTACAAAATGATCATGATGTTGATAAAGTAATTTTCGAAAAATTATGTTCATAAAATACGGATGAAAATGTATTGCGGCACACAAAAACAATTTAATCGTATAATCCAAATTATTCTTCCCGGCGCGATTCATTACGTGATTCATCGTAACTTTCAAATTCGTTCAATTTATTTTCCACTTTATTACAATCTGCTTTGCTCTTCGGCTCTTCCGTTCCGCTGTATTACGCCTCATCTTCTTGTTCGTCGACAATCGCGAAACGTCGCTCCAGACGTCGCGATTTCAAACGCAATATTGATCTCGCGCTTCAAGTGGATGTCACATTAAAGGTGCTCGATTCGCGGTGGCACCGGTGGCCCCTGGTCCACGTTCGATGCCGCACCCAACGGGCATACGTTCATATAATCCGGCACCGGTCCACCGCCAAAATCCGGCACATCTACGTCGGCAATCGCGCCCTCTTCGTTCCCTCTCGTGGCGCCCTCTTCGTTCCCTCCCGTGGCGCCCTCTTTGTCAACTTTCGCCGCGCCATTTTCGCCTGCTCTCGCAGCGCTGTCTACCGATGGTTTTTGCCGATCATCGTTATCGACGTATTCCTTCGGGATGCACATATTCGGGGGCGGGTATAACGAATTTTCTATTACTTCCATATTGGCGTAATTCTTGGTCTTCTCCTGAATTTCGCCACTCTCATGGATATCGATTTCACTCAGATCCAGGAAATCAGGCGAAGACGGAGTTTTCGGCTCCTTTATGACGCCGAAACCTAAAAAAGGTTCCGCTGGAATTATTCACGACTTTTGAAGCACGAAGAAAAAAAATGTGTTAAAATTTTACATCTAGATTAGGAAAAAAATAAAGCTCACGAATGGTAAAACGCTTTGTAATATGTTTTTCAGAATTAGAATTGTATTAACTGTAATGTATTTTAGGAAACATCTTCTAAAACTTAATGATTTTAATTCATTTTAAACAAATTAATTAACGAATGTTTACTAACTGCAAAAATACACGTCCGATTCTCAATTCCAACACTCCACCTTTTTTTTCCACGCTTTTTCTCGTCCAATCAATCGTATTTCAATGATTTATACGTATCGAACGATTCGTTTCAAAATTCGCGTCGAAAGTATGATATAAAATGGCAGATAAACCGAAGTTCGGATAGAAACTTTATCGTTAGCCGACAGTAACGAATCACTTTTTCGATGGACCTTTTTGGACTTTTTGGATTAAGAACGAATGTCTACGTGTGCATTTCTTCACCGGAAATTTGTGTGATAGAGAAATTGGGGATTAGGTGTGTTGAAAGACAAAGAATAAAGCATAACAAGCCGCATGATTGTTAAAGTATTTCTTCTTTTTATTTTTGGTTCCGTTTGAAAAAGAAATGAAATTTTAGTTATTCATACATAAAGTAGAAAGATATTGATACCAGCGATTCGGATGAAAAATACAGACAACCTCAATGCAAAATAAATACATTCATCGCGAAACCCGGAACCGCCGTCACGGAAATCGTCACTTGGCGTGTAATCAGGTTAAACAAACCATTAAAAGGCTCTTCGAGATATTTAATAAGTAGCAACCTTCCAGAACGTAATTCATTTAGCGAGAGTAAGTTCGCCGGTAACGGAGACGAGGATGAAATTGTTTCGTAGGAACTCGAATGTAGTGTCGTTATTGAATCAGTGTTGACGAACGATTGAACGTCAATTCAACGTGGTATGAACCTTCCGACGTGTGACGGAATAAATTTGCGGAAAAAACTTCAACAGCCAACATTTATTTATACTTTAAATGAAATAAAATTCAAAAGTAAGTAAGCATCAAATTAACATTATTTCAACTTCAATTCAACGTTGTATCAACGAAACTTTATTCTTCAAAATTTAATCTCTTACACTGTAAAAACAAGTGTCCCTATTTGAGACGTTTTAAATAATTGAGATACCAAACTTTCAAAACTAGTTAACAAATTATATAAATACCATTTCTATTTTAACTTGAATTCAATGTTGTATCTGAGGAACTTTATTGCTTATATCGACTTCTTTCGAATAATCTATTTGATTTCAATTTTTCATCTCGACAAACTGAATGCTTTCCCAAATTTCACTCAGACATTAGATTACCTTTTAATCGACATTGATTTAACGTATGTTTATTTGAATATTCAATATCTATTCGATTAACTCAAACTACAAGAGCAAAAAAGAAACTGGTCGCTAGGAATTGAATTTTTAAATGTAGATTGTACAAAGTGCCGCAGTTGCTTCTAGATACTGAATTGGGTCTTACTGTTAGCCGGATGACCCGGGGGCGGAAAAGCGATGCAAAATTCTTTGTCGTGGACCAGAGTCCTCGGGGCTGCGACGAGCTGCGAATCAAATTCATTATTCGTAGCCTGAGTGGTCGTTACGTATTTGTTTTGCGTAGCACAGAACCTTGCTCCAAAGGGCTTCGGTGTTGGCGGAATTTCGTATGAAAGAAGCCCGCCGGATGAATGTTGCAGCTACAAAGTAAAGAATTGCGAGTTCATCAATGTATTTCAAAGAAATATTTGCTCTTGGTACTACATTCTATTTAGCTTCTCGTGTCAGTTTCGTCGTTAGTAGTATAGTATATATTAATATAATATAAATAGTAATTTTGTATAAAATTTATATTATGTGTAAATTAATATAAATATTATAGTATATGATTTTTACAATCTATTTTTTTTACAAACGAATTTTGAAAATGATGAGATAAAGTAGACTAAGTTTGTCAGTCACAAAGTTGTTAAATATTCAATTATTTCGCATTTGATTCACGAATGTCTTCTCTAGTGTTACTTTTCGAGAACCTTTGTTTGAAGTGCATAACTAAATTTAGAGCTAACAAGTTGATTAATTACCCTCCTATCCTCGGCATCCGAGTGAGTGCCGCTGTCTCCCAAACTCGTCCCACTGCAGCCGCTCACTGTACTCATCCTACCGGATGATGATGAGCCTGAAACGAAATGAAGGATTATAAGCTACTTGAACTTAAATTCAACTGTTTCGCCGTGGCATTTATCGTGATCATTAGTAAACTTACTGGAAACACTGTGCAAACTCAAACTGCTGACTGGCCTATGCTCTGAAGATCCGTTGTTGTGATCACCTTTGTGTTCGGAATGGTCGTTCTTCATGTGATGATCTAGCATAGGAAAATTTCTTTGTTAAATAAATTTAAGTAAGAAAAAATATGGATACAAGAAATGGAAACATAGAATTAAATCATCTTTTTGAAAAAAAAAAGGTAAATAAATGTCTTTACACAATTTTCAAAATAAAGAAAGTCCAAAAAGAGTTAAAACAATTCGTATTACTTTCATAAATCTCTTCATTTTTAACCAAATTTCTGTGATACAGAACTAGTTATGGTTTTTAAAAGACAACAATTTACAATCTTGTTAGTTTGTATAAATATTACAGTAAATTGTATTCAGTTTCTCGGAATACATTCTATAAATGATCTTTTATAAATTTCAAATGCTTACCCTTCTTTCCCTTGCCAAAGAATTTTTTGATCCTGTCGAAGGGAGTCGGCATTTTCATCTCCTCCTTCATCTTTTTCTGTATCCTCTCATATTCCTCTCGCATGTCATTCAGTTGTCTCTGCTTTTCTTTGAAGCTCTGCTGCACGTCGTTTCTATTCCGCCAATTCTCCACCAGTCGTTCCATTTCCTCGATTGTGAATATCTTGTTCTTGAAGTCGTTTATGATTTCCAAAAGCTCGTCCTGCGGCCCCGAATCGATCGGCTTTTGACTGTGACCGCGTTTTAACGTGTGACTGCTGTGGTTCATTTCATCTTTCACCGAATGAAAGCTTTCATGGCGATTCAAAGTTGGCGTTCCTACGCGCGAAGACGTCGTCGAACTTCCTTTGGTCTCCTTTTTCCCTGCTATCAACGTAACCATATCAATCATTCGTCTTATATCTTTATTTCCAACGTCGGCTCTACTTAAGTTAGATCATTAAGATTACTAGTTCGATTTCGTTATAACATTCTAAATAAGTAGAAACGACGTTGATTTAACAAACAAGTCAACTCAATTAGACGTTGAATCAATGTTAAACGAGTCAGATAAAAATAATTTATTTAACAAAACGTTAATTCCAACATTTTAACATTTTAAGTACGTACGTTTAACTTCAATTCTGATTCAATGTCGAAATGACGTTGATTTGACGATAAAATTGATTTCACTCGATAAATATGTCAAAACGTTGAAAGACGTTGAATTTACGTTCGCTGGGCGTCCATGAGAAAAAAGCTTGCGTGACTAATCGATGAGGGCTTACCGACTGGACTCATTTGTAAGTAGCCTTGCAGTGACGAGTCAAGGTTGTTGTTGGGCGGTGCGGGCATCGCGTCGCTGACGGGCAGGGGTGTCGGGGCTATTGAATAATTCGCCTGAATCGAGGTGCCAGATGCGGCGTTCAATGGTGTCAGCAGCGACGGCGTGGGCGAATTGATGGATGCCGCCACGGGCCTGGCCGCTGGCGGTATACAATAAGCCTCGTTTAGAGGACGCGGCGTGCAATAATCCTCCAGACAGTCATCCTTGTTGGCTTCGGAAAGTGCCTTTTCGTTCCCTGTTTAAATTCAAATTTAATTATTTATTTAAATTTATTATTCGGCATTTGTCTCTCGCCGTCACTCAAAAGACATTGACATTTTCTAAGAGAAATCAAATTTTTACTACAAAGATACGTCAGTTAAGAGCTGCGACTCTTAAACGTTTCTCAAACGTTCTACAAACTTTTAGAACGTTAATTAAACTTCAAAAATACGTTTCGTGGAAATGTGTTCTTGAGGTTCAAATAATGTTTATTAACTTTAATTAACGCTCTTAATCAACTTTAGAAACATGATTTGTCGATGTATTTTTATAATGTACTCACAATGTATTCTGAATATGCCAACATTATATTTTTTGTTTTGCTCGGGTTCTTACTGATGCACGTCAAGTATATAAAATTACCTATTTACAAATAAGTAATCGTTAAAAAAGTACGACGTCTCTAAAGCGAACGCAAAAAATACAAAAGCTTTTAAGCATGAATTCATAAAGCTCCCTGTTCATTGTCCTATTAGGGGCCTATCTATATCGAGCTTACGTAGCCGACATAAAAGCACCTTACGGCTGTTTATAAATTTCCATTCAAAGTGACACTGGATGCGACTTTTCCTTTCGCAATAATCATTTTCTCAAGCACTTCCTCAGATTAATTCGCGCTGACACTTGTTACTCCGTTTCTTCGTAGTCGCAAATTGATCAGCTCGGTTGCAAGATCGATGCTTTTGCCTCTAATTGACATCCGATGCCAGCCCATGAATATTGCCAATAAATCGATTAGGAATTTAGGTCAAAAGGCTCGAATGCGTCTTTGTGTATCAACATAACACTTGCCAACTTGTCCTCTTTTTTTTCTTCTTTTTTTTTTGTCTTCTCTGATCACAAAACAACGCAAACATTTTACGACAATTTTATGCCCCTCGCACGCGCGGGAATAAAATATATCGTAAATAATCCGATGCGAGTCGATGGTTCAAAAAGAAGTACGTCGTTGGAATTGGAGCTCGGCGTATTAATAAAACTTTATGCAAAACCATAAAATCGTCGAGCGTTTGTCAAAAATCGCAAGTCGATTAAAATTGCCAAAAGTTCATGATCCTGCGATCAACGCGGAATCGCAAATTAACGAATTCTAAAATTAAATAAACCAATATTCATAACGCTCACCTGACATATTTTCGTGGCTGCTTTCGCTCATCACCTTTAAGTAGCTGTACATGTTCGTAAACTCGTTCATTTGCTGGAAAGATAATGAATTCGTAATTTAGTGCAAAGCTAATTGGTAAATGGGAAATAATTTGCAAAACTTGTTCATTCGGAATCAAAAAGTAAATAAAAGATTCGGAAATAGTTGCGTTGGTTAAAAATAAAATGTATTAGCTGAAGATAATATCTATCTAAAAAAGTGACCTAACTGGAAAAAGTATGTAGATCTCTGTATTACCGGTATCTCAAAGTTTTTTATTCAAAATTATAATAATTAAAGTTTACATTAAAAAATGAAAGGGAAAAATGAAAATACCACCAAAAGTGAAAATATCACGTTGATCAAAAAGGATGGCAAAGAAAGAGAGACGACGTTTCCTAGGAATGTTGTCAAACTGAAGTTACGAGGACTCGAGCTCGGGGATTGGAAAATTAAAGCCCGTTTGTCTGATTTTGCAATCCAATTAACGTTTCGATCATTATATTTCGAACTGTCGAGGAGCGACGATCAAAGCGAATCTCGGTCCGGGCAACTGAAATGTCCCCGATATTAATATCCCCATTCAGCGGCTATCGATTTTATCTCGTCGGCCGGCGAGCAGCAGGTTTTGCGGCCAATTAAGCACTCGCGGAAGGTGGAATTGAAATCCCGCGGCTCGAGTTCGAAATTTCGCATAATTGCACGTCGCAGTTGACTTATATTTAATGGAAGAATCACGTATGTTTGAATTTGATCGCGCGAGTGTAATGTGTGTACATGTTCCGTACCATATAACCACGTAGTTGGTGCGCCAGTCGACCGTGGCCGGCATTTTCCGCCAGATCTGCTGGTGTCATGTCTGCGAAATTTCGCATATCACACGCCAAGTCGCCACCAGGGCATTCCAGTAATTGCCAGGCCAATTTTTCCAGTCCGAATCGTGCGGCAAAGTGCAGTAGAGTCGGGTACTCGTCTTGACCTGAAATATTATTTATTACCCCCTTACGATCAATCAATGATTATTGATCAGTTCTTGATCAACTAATATTACACTTTTTAATGCAGCGTTATATTTAATAGAAAAATAAAAATTAATCAATTGCAGTCTGTAATGAATAATTGAAAAAGAAAATAATAAATGGGAGAAATAAAGATACATTGCAATGTTGAATGTTAATTAACGCGAGGGTTTTGGCAATACTTCAACGCAAGGCGCATAAGTGCAAATAAATCTTACTGGCACCAGTCTTGGAGGGAACGAGGCCGTGAGGGTTCGATAAGAGATTGAAATGTGGTGGAACGTTTCGTTGAAAGGCATGAACCATCCAATTGTCCAGTTGCTCACGATCCCCGGGATTGAAGCCAAACGTCTGTGGAATATAAAGCAGATGTTGACAACTTGCGATACCTTTATCTTTTATTTCGAACCATCTATTTTTCATCAAATATCCTACATTCCTTTCATACTCGAATCGTGTAAACAAATATTATTATCACCTTTTTGTAACGTAAAACGCCTAACGTAAGTAGTATAAAAATTAATATCAACAGTAAAAGTAAAAAAAATTAGCAAAGGTAATAATGAAACATCGATGAACATGAAAAATGTATTTTCGATAACAATGGTGATTTTAAAAGAAAAGTGGTCAGAACTAAATCAACATTCAACCATTTTATTAAAGTATTTAAAAAGGCAATTACGTCTTCTTTAATTTTTGTTTTCGAGTGTTTTTGTTTGATTGAGTTCAACTTCTTCGAGAATCATAAATTTATTAGATCGAAATTAACTGCTTTAATTGGGACTTTCCGAATTGATCACCGTGTCGAACACTTTGAAATTAAATGTTGGTTTGTTTGATTGGCCACTTGTTTTCCGCGCGAAGACATATCAGCTTGCTCATAGTACCTGGCACATAAATTCCAGCGGATTATCGTGCGCCCTGAGTATCTGATCGAGCTCTCTAAGCCGACTTTCGCACTTGACCTGCCTCACGCCCAGGGGGCATCCGTTTTTCGATATCCGCACGCCCACCAACATCGACACCTCCAAGCACCTCTCAGGGATCGAAAATTGAATCACGTATGGATTTCGTCGCTTCACACTAATAATCTCTATCGCCTCGCCACAGCGGTCCACGATCACTTCGACTTTATCCTCGGGCCTCAGGGGATCGTTTAGCAAAGCCAAAACGCGACTTTGACCCTGGAATTTTCAGGATGATAATTATTCAAATTGTCCATTAAAATGAACATCGGAAATTGATTAAATATTAGGATGAATTTAAACAACAGTGGAATTACATTACAGGTAAATTTGTTTTTGAAACACGTTGCTATGAAAAAAGTAACAATTTTCAATAAACGTGCAGAAAGTGATATTTTCTTTACTAGGGTGGACAATGGCTCATTTCACTAGTGCAGAAAATTGTTACTTTCTTCTCTAGTGAAAAAAACCGACTACTTTCTTTATGGCAACTTGTGAAGAATGTTGTTCCACGTGACAGTTAATGACACTTGCGATGAATAAATTTGAAATCAAGATCATCACTTCTTGACAAAGTAAACACTTTTTTTTCTTCATATTGAACCGAAAGGTGAAATAAAGTTGATAGAAATAAGTGTGGTAAAATGCACTGACCACTTTCACTTTCTTGGGATGAATTGAGAAAAAAGTTCTGTCGCTCCTGAGAGTGTTGGTGGTTCCGGTGCCCATGATACTAATGGCCGAGCCAAGGAATTCACCGACGAACGTCACATCCTGGTCCTTGACGAAGAATTTCCGCCAGAGCGAGTAGAACGCAAGTGATATTTTGTGGTTGTTGGTCACGTGAACATCGTGAACGCCCAGCATCATGGCGAGAACCTTTTCCGTGTTGAAGTAACTGGTCAGCAGCGACGCTTGTTCCGGTCGCTTCAAAACGCACTCCAGTAAAATTGGACAGATGATGATGATCTGCAGTCGCGAGCGGCGAATCTTTTCCTCCGTTCCGGGCAAAATCGGGTCTTCTATCGGCATGTGCTTCACTCTGTAAAATAAGCACTCTTAAAAACAATCTTTTTCTATTGAAACAATACTTTTAGTCAAAAGGATCACACTGATTGAAAAGATATGCGAATAATATTCTCGCGACAATTTTTTTTTCAGTGCATCCAAATGAAAGTAAACCACTCGCATTTTATTCGGAAATATAATGCACTAGGATGCACCTGCGATCAGTGATCGATCACAATAATAATTATCCGAATCGCCGTTAAAAATGTTGCCGTCGTACTTCGTTGGCACATCATTTATCAGCGTCGATTCTTCACCCTCGACATCCCTCGGATAACTTAATATCCAATCTAACGACAATTCATTTTCATTTGTCACTTGCTATCGATGACCCATCGAGCTTCACGCAAGACGACGACTTACTTGAAAGGAACTTTCCTGCCCTGCTGGTGGCTGATTTTCTCGAACCAAGAAGTCAGGTACTCGACCCACAGAGTGGCTGTGTCGCTGTCCTTGCTCGAGATAAAAATGACGTCTTCGTCGGCGGAGTCGCATTTCGCTGACGAGAGAGTCCCCGACCGGCTTCCTAGAAAACATTAAGTCTGTGAATTCTTAACGTTCGGCCCTTTTTGCTCGCTTTCGGCGCGAAACCCACATGCGTCTGGCGCAAAAAACGCGCCTTCCCTACCAGCGACTTTATGATTCACGTTCATTCAAGTTTAAATTAAGACGCTTTACCGCGGGACAATGGACATGAAAATAGAGCAGATCTGCGCAGAGCGAGATATGGAATTCATTTTTGCGAAATTGAATTTATATCGTTTCGAGTATGACAAGTGTATATCTCGCGGGAAGACGAATTAAAGTTTTCTGATTCTTAAAAAAATTCGCAAATTAATTCATTGATTCTTTGAATTGAATTCTAATAAAATGTCTACTTGATCAGAAAACTTTGTTTTTCAGCACATACAAAAAGGTATGCAGTTAATATATATTTTTGATTTGTATATCTACTGCACTATGTAAATATATTTACATTGCATTGTTCATTACACGCCATCCCGTTTCTTGCTCTACTTCAAAATGACGTGGTCATTTCGTATTAGGATTGCTGATTAAATTGTTTCGCTTAGTTTCAAAGTTACCAAGGATTGCCAAATGAATATTATTATGCATCGGTTTCTGGTCAGTAACTGATTGTTATTATTAATTAATTTTGCTCGGCATTGGTGATTGTTATCACTTAATAATCAAATTCACATTAGTCAGTGAATAAAAGTGGCTTCAACTGGGTTAAATTAATCAACAATAATGGGAAACCAAAAAATAAACCAGTACATGGATGTTACAATAATTCGAGATCAAACGCGACCTAATTATGTGATTATAATAACAAGACATTTTAAGCGAATATTTTTATTAACATTTTTCGTTGAAACTTTTTTTTCTGTTTGTTATTTGATCTATTACTTTCAGTATAATACTTGGTTGCAATACACTGCGAATGAATGTATTTGCGTCACAAAAAGATGCGGCTACAATGAACAATAATTAACGTCCCATTGCGACCGGAATTTTTCTTTTATTTTTCATTCTTTTTTCGTTCACTGTTATTATTTCCTTCGACTCACCGTTCTGTCTTTGCCATCACATTAAGGGCAATTAGAAAATTAAAGCGCGGAGCGACAAGCTACAGTGACTCGCGTGAACATTTAACTTAGCAACCCACAAATAAGAGTTTACATTGAAAGCAACAAAGAAGAAAAACAAAAATTAAAAAAAAAAAAAAAAAAAAAAATAAAAAAAGGGAAAAAAAAAAAAAAAAACAAAAAACCTGACCTATAAAAAAATCTAACCCACCCCACGAACACCAGACTTCACATCTAGCTGCAGACTGCATGACTGACAAAACAACAGAGAGCTTGACCCGCAACACACAGCCCACTGCTGAGTGGTAGAGAGTTATGCCACATAATGCGACTACATACGCAACAA
>JABFOV010001717.1:0-23429 GCA_022817685.1 Aradophagus sp. ZL-2020
TATTTTGTATCTTAGTTACAATTACAAGTTACGAAAGAAAAAAGTAACTTAGTTACAGTTACTAGTTAGTAACTTGTAACTTTTTTTTGTAACTTGTAACTTAAGTTATAGTTACTACCCAACCCTGGTTTTTAGCGCCTTTTCTGCTCATCACTCTTAACCGATTGAAAAGTATAAACTGATCTATCACAATTGCATTGCCAATACACAAACTTTACATCGTTTTCAATCAAATTCAATAAATTTCAACGCGGTTCGACTATTTCCAAGTATATTAGTAAATCCAAATGACTGAATTAAGTGAATATTGGTCGGTAGTTGATAAATGTATGTCTACTAATAGCAATTAAACATTGGGCCAATTATTTTGCATAATCATATCGATGGCTGGAAAGAAGAATTCCTATTCCCAAATTGGAAATAAAAAAATTCACATTTTCAGTATTTGTGAATCAGAAAGGAGGTTCTTTATTGCTAGTGAACGGAAATTTTACTGTCAAATTAAAAGCGGGGTTTTTTACAGCCAATTCGTGAATGAGGGTTTTTTCCCCAGACATCAATATTTAACCAAAAATTCAAATTACTATCAATATTAGGTATCGAAAAGTCGAAAATCAGAACATTTACGCGATACCGACTTAATATTAAAATTTAAATGTCAAATAAATGTCGTTGTTTCATATTTTTCTTAAATTATTTTAAACATATTTATGTAAAATTTGTTAATAGTAAAAAAGTAGGTGTAAAAAATATAATAAAAATGACTTTTGAATAAGATGTGGAAACAATGTAGGTCCTGAATTAAACATAGAATGTCATTTTAGATTCAATAAGCGCTGGAGGATTCTCTATTCAGGGTGCAACAGATGGCAATAGTAATTTCCAAATTCAAGGGGCTACAAACGGCAACAGCAACTTCCAGATTCAAGGAGCGACCGATGCGAACGCAAATTTTCATATTCAAGGTCCCACGAATGGTGGAAGTAATAGTTATTTTCAAGGAGCTTACGAACAACCCGCCGCTCAGCCAGTCGTAAATCGAGGAGACGCGAGGGCTTTGCAATATAAAGATCCAAGTGGTGAGACAGTGAAATAATATTCAATGTGCTTTATTAAATTTATTTATTTTAGAAATTTGTCGTATTCAATATTTGGAAAGGAAACTTATTTCTCAGTTTATAGATAAAAACAAAAGTATCCTTTCAAATGAAAAATGCTAGTGAAAGTGTATATACTTAATCCGACTTAAGGAGATTAATTCGTTACATCGAAATATTCAACATGTTTTAAACTTTATATAAATTTAAATTGCACTAAATCGACGTTTCATATTTAAACTACACAAATTCAAACTTCGAAATGAAGACAAAATAATTTTAAATTCTAAACAAACTATTCTTCATTCAAAAAATTTAAAATCAACTACTTTTTACCTAGAATTCAAATTTGGCTAGTCTTTAATCGGAAATTTAAAACTGACTTTAAAACTTAGCGTATTGTTGTCGAAAAAGCTTTCAAAATAGCAATTTCAAAGTTGATTTTATATGATAATTAAATTCGTAAACTAATTCAAAAGAAACAAGAATAATTTACTAAAATTTTCCAGAAATATTTGTCTCAATTTTTTATGCCTTTGACTACTTCAGTCTGAAACATCTTAATTTAAGATGTATAGTTTTACACACTGTAAAAAGAAGTTTTTTGAAACATTTTTTATTTAAGTGATCTCAAATAAAAAGTTTAATAGTATTATACTACGTAAAATAAAAAATTTTAGAAAAGCAAGTAGTTTGAAGTGACTAAACTCTTAAATTCCAGCAATTTCACGCAATATGAAAATCAAAGCGAACATAATTCCAATATTAAAAAAGCAAGCCGATGCTTTAAACATCTATTTTTCAATTCGTTTTTTGTTATTAGAATATTTAATATGTGTACTTAATTTGAAACTAGGTCTTCGAGTGAACTGGAAGTCGTACGTACACAGCCAACCAGCACAATATCAGCAATCTACTCGACAGTACGCTGCCGAAGAGCCGGTTGCCCCAGCGAGACGCCAACCTGTTCATCGTCAACGCCAGCCGGCGCCTCAAGCTTTACCGCGACCACAAGCGCAACCACAAACACACGTTCCCATTCAAGCGAGACCTCTGAATAATGCTCCAGAAAGAATCAGGCAACTTTTACTTTTCCAACAACAAATACCGTACATCAACAGCATACCTGAACAATTCAGGTAAATAATTAAGTTGATAATTTAAATTAATTATCGGGTACATTAATTTTCATAACTAGGGAGCCGACAAAAATGGGACTATTTGTATCCGCGGGAGGCAAAGCGCTCCTTTCCTTGCTACTTTGCTTCCCTAGGGATAAAAAGTTCCACTTCCGTCCCGCTCCCGCATTGTGAAAAAGATCGTACCGGTCTCGAGCGCAGTGGCACCCTTGGTAGTAATGTACCATTACAAGCAACCAAAAAATTTTATATGACTTAGTGTGACTCAGATTGTGACCCATGCGTGAGTCACATATACGTCAAAAAAGGCTCCTCACACTGAGAAAACTATATCGCACAATATGGATTATAAAATTTCCAGCGTGGGTATTGGTCGAAATAAAGCAATCGAGCAACGTTATTGGCTGAAGGTAGTTACGATATGATATCGTAAACAATTTACTATATGAAATTGTGCACGTTGCAATATATGTCGTGGTGGTTACAATATGGTTTTCTCAATGCAGCATGACTGCAGTGTGACTTTGTAATACTTCATCAATGTGACACAGCTATAAAGTTACTTGAAAATTACGATGACGGCACAAAAAGTCATCTTAACGTTAAACACACTGAGAAAAAAAACTGTAAAATTTACCGTCACAGTAGAATAAACGTCAGTAATATTCGCAGAAAGAAAAAATGTAGCCTGACAGCACTAAGACAGCAGTAAATTTTTACCGTGTTTCCATTAATTTTTGTTTCAATTCAATTCAATTCATCAATTCAATTTTACCATGCTGTCAGGGTAAATTTTTTCTTTCTGCGAATAATACTGAAGTTTATTCTACTGTGACAGTAAATTTTACAGTTTTTTTTTCTCAGTGCATAAGTCACAATAGTCTCCAGTGACATTATTGTGAATAACTATAAATATATTTAATGTATAGAATTGATTATGAGTATAAATTCTATTTTTGAATTGTGACTTATCTGTGACGCTAAGATGATTTAGTTATGACAACTACATGACCTCTTCATGACCTTCGGATGTAGTAATATGAGAGTTAAATAATTTACGTTACAAATCGTACAGTTTGGTTTTTCCAATTAGCTCAATCAAAATAATGTAACTGAAATATATATATATATATATAAATTCAAATGTATTTAATTAAATAACATGAAAATTCCTCATTTTAAATCGATTAATTTTTCATTAATATCCATTCAATATATACAATAACATAATTAATAATTATCTGTATATTTGATTCATTAAAAAAAAAAAAAAAATACACTGATAAAAATTTTAACCGAGTTTCTCCTTTAATTGGAATAAACGTGTTCTATAAGGCAAAATTTTCATGTATATAAACTAAAAAATGTAAATAATAGTACAATTATAGACCTATTTTCTCCAATTTGGGGTGCTTTTTAAATTGTTTAGTTTAAATACATGCACTTTTTGCCTTACAGAACATGTTTATTCCAATTAGGAGAAAATTTCAAATAAATTTGTATCGGTGTAATTATTGTAATCATTAAATTTCCAATAATCTAAATAAACATAACATTTAAACATCGGAATTTTCAATATGAAAAAGTCTAGGAGACAAATTAAAAACCGGATATTTATATTTTTTTATAAAACATAATATTTTGTAATTTTAAATGGTTAACGTTTTATAAAAACTGTTTGACCTAAATATTTTGTCAAATTATAATAAATTTCATTAAATAAATTTTAAAAAATTCGATTCACAGAATAGATGCAATATGTATTGTGCGTCTCCTATTCTATAGAAATGATTTTTCAAATAGTCATCATAATCGTATTTACAATTTGTAATTATTTTTACTACAATATAAACATTATTCTTTACGATATAGTTTTCTCATTGTACATGCACAAAAATATATGTTCGAAATACTGAAGCAAATTTTGTTTAGCTACTCTATTTCATTCATAAAATGATAATTTGTTCATTCAAACATGTTGAATAAAAAAATGTTCGTTGAATCTATAAAAAGTCTTTAATGATAAGTATTTGTTTAACATAATCTTTTAAATGAAAAATGTCTTTTTGTCGTATCGATATAGCCTGTAAACATACAGCAAAATGATTTTGTCAATCCAATAAAAAAACTATATACTATCAACGAATTAACAAAATAAATAAATAAATTAATTTGGTTAATTTTGAAAATGTTTTGTGGCTTAAGTATTAACATTATTTGGTTAAATGAATAAAATTTTAGTTATATCTTCTCTCTTTTTTTTAATTTATTTAATAACATTAAATTATACGGTCGATCAAAATCTGCAAATTTTTGCAAAATTTAATAATTCTATTGATTTTTCGTCAGACGTTTGTTAGAAAAATTTGCATCTTTGGGAGCGGGTAAAAGTAGAATGAACTATTGCTAAGGTCATAAGTAAAACTACTTAAAATAGTAAGTTTAGTAATTTTTAACTACTTCTTTCTCTGAACGTAGAAAAGTCAGCAACCTAATGGGTTTGACAAACGGGCCAATCTAGTCCCAGTATTGGTAGTCGACGGTTGCTATTGGTCTTGGCCCAATGCGGAAATGACCGTCCGTTCACTACTGGCTCAAGCTTGGCTTGAGTCATGATTCAAATAAAAAAAATAAAACGTTAATTTTTTAGATGTATCAGTGTCTTAAATTATTGAAATTCCTATACATCTGTATTAATTATATATCACCAAATAATTTTTATGGAAAAATCCTCGGTAGTATATTGGGAAAACATTGGCACAATACCGAACCAACACCGGTATTCTGCACTGGACTAGTACAGGTGTCGGTACAGGTACAGGTATGAGTACATTGTTTTATTTCGACCTTGAGCCAACGTTGGTTGCCAATAGTCAATTGACGGTCGTAGGTACTGGGCTAATATTACGCCGATTGTAAATTTCTACATGGGATAAGATACACTCATGACTAATTTAATAATTTAACGACGCTTGAGAAATTAATACAAAAAAAAACTCATATTGTTCTTTTTCCTTAATACAAGTCAATATATGAAACGTTAATGATCATTTCTCACAATCGTTATACAATCTTGTGGTATAAGTGCTTTACACTGAGAAAAAAATACTGCACCATCTCGAGATGGTAAGACACGAATAGTACGATCTATTTAGATTGCACGATCTAGATTTTACCATTCTGTTTTGGCCCATCTAAAATGTAAGTGGCGTCATAATGAAACAGAATGTTGTACACTTTAAGATGGTGAAATTGCACTATATTTTTTTACCTACTCAAGATGACACATTCGTTTTTCTCTGTTCATGTAAATGAATTAATAAAACTTAAAGCAACCAAAGCTGAATCATTCCGATTATTTAAAATTTTGTCTTATTGGAACCATCAAATAATAGAGAAAAAAATTATTATATATTAATATAATTTATATTCAAGACCACAAATGATGCAATGTTTCAGATATGACGGATTAGCTAATGCCATAGCCCAAGCTGAACAGTTCAGGCAAGAGTACCCGAAGCAGGTTGCGCAGCAAATAAATTCTGGTGCACAAGAACAACATGAACCGCCGCAACAAATACCACGTTACCGAACCAAACAACAGCGAGGTCCACCACGAGCGAAACGCCAGACTCAACAGTACCAGCAACAACAGCATGCCCAACAGCAGTACCGAAGAATATCACAACCTCCCCCAGAACCAACGCCAAATTACTCTACGAATCTGCCAAACTCTATTCAGCAGCTCCTAAAGTTCCAGGCCCAAATTCCCTATGACATTATTGCCAACAGAATTACTTATAAACTCGATAAACCGTATATTCCGCAACCAGTACAACCACAATCCGCCCCCGCTCCTGCCCCCGCACCAGCTCCTGCCCCAGTTCAACAAAGCCAATACCAGAACCAATTGTACTCCTATAACCAGAACCAAGGTCGAGCTTATGAACCAAACTATTCGGGTTATAACCAGGTTTATGGGCAGAACCAACAGTCGCAAATTCGGCCAGTTACTGAACGGCAATATTAAATAACTCATAGAATTTTTCAATTCTCACTAAAAACAAAGTTTATGTAACACGTGTATGGAAAGTACCATTTTAAATGCTGTAGAGCAGGCAAAAAGAACCATATGTTTATATTTAACCCTAGAACGCATTCATGGAGTACATTTGTTCTGAGCAAAAGAGACAATGATATCATGTTTATAAGCTAATGACAAAAAGAGACAACATAAGTTGTGGATTCTCGGGTTAAATTAAAATTTTTACTTTACTACTTGAGACGTTGTTCTATTTTGTCTTCTACTTTTCTAATGCAAAAAAAGAGTACTTTTCTTTCTAGGACAAAAAAAGTTTATTTCCTTAGAGTGGAAAGTACATCTTTTTTCTTTTGGGCAAAACGCATCCTAGTAGAAACTGTTAATTTCTTACCGTGGTACTAATTATACTTATGTACCTGTTCCATGTTATTTACAACTTTTTTTATTGTTCTAGTTTAAAAAATGTTCTTTATCGCTAAAGCAAAAAAAGTGATTACTTTTATTCTGCTAAACAATCATAAATAGTAACACTTCCCTTACGTTTGTTACAAAACATATTGTATGCGACATGGCTGAATAGGTGATTAGATCTATTCGTCAGAAATTATCATTTCTTCGCCTTTGTTGCAAAATTTACTATTGTAAAAAACTATAAATAATGAATAAGAATGTCTGGAAAAAATATCAAATTTTTTCAGCATACTATTCATGTAATGTAAAATGAAATCAAAATAAGAATTATAAATTAGATTGATAAATAACTGATATTATTTTAATATAAATTAAAAATAATTTACTTGAACTTTTAAAATTCATTCGGTACTAATTAAACATCGCCACCTTTTGTGATGTTAATTCGATTTGCAAATGATATTTGTAATTTCTTCAAATATCTCTTATTGAAATTTAAACCTTCGATGCGTTATTTAAAAATTTAATTTTGTCAGCATCTCTAATCGAATCAAACCACTGAAATTGAAAATCATACACGAAATATCTATTTCCCGAACGCAGTGTGTTATGCAATAACATGTGATTTTCCTTTATTGTTAATTAATTCATTGCAATATCTACTATAATATTGTTAAAGTTCCGGGAGAAACGAGTTCTCCTACTGCACGTGTGCATATCGATTTCATCTGGAAAGTACTTAGCCAAATGTTAAAAAACGAGATTATAGATATATGCAACTGGAGATACTCAGTTACTTAAGACGCAACAAGTAGGATTTCATTACAGATATACTCGACTCCACGAAATACATTTTATTCATCATCTGTACATTGTAACGTTGCTTATTGTAGTCTTTACAAGATTTTTATGTTGAAATAAAAATTATAGAACGATATTATTTTGTCTATTTTGATCGCCAAACCTGTATTTCCGAATTCTAAAGCGGAGAACGCCTTTCCAATCTGATATGTCTTTCAACTTGCGAGAAAGTTGTCATTAAATGCTAAAAGACGTGATCAAACTTTTACATAATTTCATTAATGTAATATGTATTACATTAAAAACAGGTGATTTTTATGAATCGCGGCATTTCCTGCATTGGGATTTTTTATTTTCGATTGCAAAGAAAAACGATACTTATGTTGATTTCACTGATTTCACGAAAAGTTGTTCAAAATCGATGAAAAAGAAAAGAAAAACATATGCAAAATATCAAGTTTTTCAACATGTTATGAACCAATGATTAGTTTTGATTTTAAGTGAATGTCTGCCTACAGAAAAAGTGTAGCAAAGAGAAAACGAATATGTAATCACGTTTCCTGCACAGTTCAAACGCTTGAAAAAATGAACAAACCTATTACATGTCTATTTATATCACTAAAATGTGCACATTTTCTATACATCAGATAAATTGATATGTTGTTTGCTGATTTACATATGTTTCACTGTATTTACAAGTCAAAAATCGGTGATGAATGATTATGTAAGACTACATATGCGATCGAGCATTCAAATACAATTTCAAATCACAAAATACCATAAAATTTGTATGACAAATTTTACAAAAAAATGTCTAATAAAATGAAAAACTAAATTTTAATTTATAAAAAATTTAACTAAACTAAACTTTTTTAGTAACTCCAAGCATGCAGGTCTGAAAGATTTTAAAATCACTAATACTAATAAAACTAACCTCAAAACGATTATGTAACCTCAAACACAAGAACAATAAGATTATTACCTCGAATCGACTAATTGCGTATGTTGAATCAACATTAATTTTACATCAAATCGAAGTATTTGATTTGTTTGGATAACAGTAAAGTCCTAACTAGATTCCTAAAAGAACTCTAAAGCTCAAGTGTTTCTTCGAAGTTTATAACAGAGTCAATTTTAAGTGTAAATAAATTACTTAGTATTCTAGGCAAGAAATTAAATGAACTTCAGAGTCAAATTTACAACAATCAAATGTATATTTGAATTTTGCTACGTATATACAATTGTTGATAGATCTACTATTTTTATTCATGAAAGTTTAGCAAATTAAAAATCAAGTTGACGCAGATGAACAGAAATGACTCTTTGTGACACGTGGGCTAAAAATTTTGCTTTTTAGATCTGCAGATCCGACGGAAACTCGTGTATCATTTCAGGACTTAACTGAAGTCAAAGAATAAAAAAGTGAAAAAAAGTAGGACTTTCTTTATTGTCTAGCAATACTTATTTTTTAAGATTTTCTAGCAAATCGAACGAAATTTTAGCAAGGAAAAG
Source organism: Aradophagus sp. ZL-2020 (assembly GCA_022817685.1). Taxonomy (NCBI): domain Eukaryota; kingdom Metazoa; phylum Arthropoda; class Insecta; order Hymenoptera; family Scelionidae; genus Aradophagus; species Aradophagus sp. ZL-2020. The sequence goes on from JABFOV010001717.1 coordinate 9,003, forward strand.
TGAGGTTTAAGTCGGTAGCTCGAAAGGTAACCTACTTAAGACTTTTTTTTCCCAAATTGGGTACGACGTTTGTCCTAACGAAAAACATTCTTCTAGTGATACCCACATGTTTTATTTTTGAGTGAGGAATATAATTGTCTTTTAATTCATTTTGAGTCTCCAATGTCGCTATAAAATCTAACTTAAACTATCTCGGATTTCAAAACTTAAAAATTTTTTTTTTTTCTCTCACTAGCTCAAAAAGTGCTACTCTTATGCCCTGTTTTTTGAGTGGAAAGTAGAACTTTTCCACCCAGTAAAACTTTTTCCACTACTCGACCTTTTCCATCCAGTTTTAGCGCTCTTTACATGTGTAACCGTCTTTACACGTATAACATATGGGTTTATTGAGAGATTGTGATTTATGCAATCTTTTGTGGGATATAGCGTATGAAGTTTCTTTGGGATTGTATAATATTAAAGTTTCTGGCTTTTGAAAGGAAATATAGTAAGCGCTACTCAGATAAAAAGTGCGACTTTGCCTCGTAGGTTTACAGCCCACGCTTCGCTCGGGGTGTAAATTCCTACTCGGCAGAAAAGTCGCACTTTCCACCCTAGTTACACAATGTACTATTTTATTTTATTCTGCTTTTATTACAAAAATATTAAGAACAAAAGTTGACAATTTTTATGAGAATGATTTTTAACATTCAACTTTGCTTAGTAAGAAAAAATTAATCTTCCTCCAAAATAGTAATTGTTCGTTTTTTCTTCCGTCTCAATTGCTTTCAGTCGTATAATTTCAAAAGTAAACGTCTCTTGTAATTTCAAAGCCAATACAATGTTCGAGTCCTTGGGAAAGATGCCGTTTGCCATGAACCAATTGGTCTCAACTTTGCCACTATTGCCACACGAAAAGCAATCGAGGTAACATAAGTACATCGTTTCGTACTTAATTTCATGAAATGGCGTGCCGCTGAAACTCAGCCCCGCGCGTGCCTTACTTTTCAAGTTACCGGTTAGCGCCACGCCCGATCACTTCCTAGCGCGTGCACTTTCGTTACGAGATCGGTATGGCAAAAAATACCTAACCACCGGAGCATAAAACCATGGTGGTGGTCGTTTACCCCAGCCATATAGAAGTGCGTCGCAACGCGGCGGTCAGTTTCTTCGGGTTCCTATCGAAATAGTTACCGTCCACGGTCTTAACCATGAAGTCAATCGTAAGTGCGCCCATCGAGTCATTCGCGATTGTTATCACGCCACGCGACTCGCCGATCGCGGAATTTTCGAATCGGAGAAAGATATTGCCGTCAATCACGGTCGTTAAATCGATGACGGCAGTTCGTTAAACTGTCTAATCAAATTGCCAAGATTGCCGTACCGGAAACGTTTCTCCGGTTTCATTAGCTAGGAAAGTTTACGATGGCGAATGTTGATTCTGATCGATCGTACATGCGCGGTAGATCGACGATTACCAAATAATTAATACAGATTTGTGATATGTAAAAGCTTTGTTTTTTAACTTGAAATAATTTCCGAAATTTTTCAGACGGATCGTGTGATCGTAGACTAAAAGAAAAAAAATTGTTCAGTGGGTTACACTGAGCTTGAGGTTGAAAGGGCTCAAATAAAAAATTAATAGATTCAATTTGAAAAAAAATACCTTAAAAAATTGAAGTTGTAAAATTCGAGAAATATTTGTAAAAACTAAGTTTTCGACTTCACGACGATTGTATTGTATTGTGAGTTTTACGATGAGTCGTAAAACTATCAATATATTTTTTGCAATTATTTTTTAATTTTTGAAAACTCAAATTTTCAGTATTATTTCCAGTAAATATTAATAAATTCATTTAGTAAAAAACTAAATTATTCAGTTGTACATTTATAACCCTTTTTACATTATTATACCTAGAACGAAAATAACGCGATTCTCGATGAGTGCATAATATTTTCTTGAGGCGAATTCAAATGTCAACAAGTAATAAAAATTGATATTTTTACTAATATTAAGCATGACAGTTTTTACAAGTGCAAAAAAGAATACATATGTCACTTCGAATGAAATTAGTGTTTAGATCAGGAATCCGTGACAATTTTTTTGCATTTCATTAATTATTATCAAATGGAACAATTTTGATATACAAAATTTAAATCGATCGAAGGAACTATCGATAATATACAAATATTTGTACTAAAAAATGTAATGAAGTTTTTTTTTCTTTTTTGTCAACTAAAAAACTTTTTTGTAGTTTAAGGTACAGCCGAATTATTTTTTGTTATAAGAAAGAATAAGTAAATTAATAAAGTTTAATTTACATGTTAAACCAGTATGTAGAACAATCATTTAATTATTCCCCACTAAAATTATTTGACTGCCTTAATAAAGACACTGACTAATTTTATTAGTTCATTAACATTAATTACATATTTTTTCAGATCATATTATGTTTCCTAGCCCAGCTTTGCGCCAGTCAATATTTATACACCAATGACAACACTCGAGCAGAAGCGGCTCCGCAGGAAATCAGCTCACGTAAGTTATGATTTTACGCATGAGTAATATCCGTTTGCATATTCAAGATACTTTTCTCACAATTATATAACTAATCGTTAAACTTGAATGAAAGTTAATTTCATTTCAATCGTGTATTATGAATTGATAAGATTGATGGTATTAAAATACGATTTAATTACATAATGAAAACATGTATGTACCAGCGAGTTAAGATCGCGCAAGATCCTGCGTGGCAAAATTATTTTAATGAACTATTAAACTGCCTAAATATAGACAGGAAATTTCACAGACGGACTCAAATTAATTTTCAAGGAATATCAGAAATTTCACAAAAATGTTTGAAATTTTACGAACAGCTATGAAAGTTCAAACGTTCAGACATAGCTTTAATATAAAATTCAAGTATCATTTTGAAAATTTAAACCTGTTACGAAAATATTTTCATACGTTGTTTTTTTAATTAATGTTTTTTCATTATCATGGATTTTTGAGTTAGGCCAAAATTTTGAGGTTGATGCACGAAATAAACTTTTCTCAAGATAAGGAATACGAACTGTTTAAAAATGAAAATTTCTTGTCACTGACAAACATAAAATTAATCTTCACAGTCCAACATCGCGCCCGAAGACAACAACCTCACCAAGCAGCACAGATAAGTTACAGACCACTTAGTCATGCTCCGGCTAATATTAAACAGCTTCTACAATTACAACAAGCTCGTGAACCAATAGTCAATATTCCACCACAAAAACCACCTCAACTGGGTGCTCCTCAAGGTCAACCAGCTCAAACTGCTCATGCCTACAGACCACAAGTTCAGTATGGTTCTGCACCTTCACAACCAACTTACAACAATGTCAAGCCTCAGGCCCCACAGTATCCCACACAACAGCATGCATACCCACAATACAAACCGGCTGGACCACCTCAGCAGCCAGCTTATCCACAGTACAAACCGGCTGGTCCACCACAGCAACCAGCTTACCCACAATATAGGGCTGGAGGTAGTCAACAACAGTCACAGCAGCCTAACTACAAGGCCATCTATAGGCCTATCCAAGGACCACCGGTGCAAGAACCACAGATTCAGTATTCCAAACAATTGCCGCCACAACTGCAACAGCTAATTCAGGCACACAGGCCTCAGTAAAAATTTGTTGCTTTCCCGAGTCGGTATGCCCAAATTCTTCAACCTCCTTTCAGTTTCAAAGTCGCCGTTTTGGAATTCCCCGCGCTTTTGAAGAGAAGTAGGTTGAAGTTTCAGCCTCTTTAACCTCTTCAGCCTCCTTTTAACCTCTTATTGAGTTCCGAAATATTTCGACTCGGGTTCACTCTTTTATTCTATTTTTATATTGAATAAGGTTGAAAACAAAAACAAAAACAAAAACAAACTTTTTGATTTATTTATACTAAGAGTGTATAAAATTGCAAATTTTGTTAAAAAGCAATCTTGAAGATCATATGCTAGTCAAATATCCAATAAATAAAAACTGAGAAAATAAAATGAAAAATGACATTGGATCAGTCAAAATGTATGGCGAGGACTGCATTATTTCAGCAGCTACAATTACGCGAATAATGAATACGAGTTGTATCTATTTAAATGTATTTATGAATACAACGATCAATCGATATTTTGTAACTGTGGAAATACATTGGATTAAAAATTTATTAAATAATTGTATTAATTCTTCCTCTTTGGTACTTGTATAAAAATCAAATAGTCAGCCATAGATATAAAATATTTAGTACCATTACCCCTTATCGTCAATTCCTTTTGTTATGAATTAAACTAAATTCAAAAATGTATATAAAAGTTCATTTTAATAAATTAATTTAAAAAATTTAATTAGTTTAAATAAATTAATTTTCTGAAAACTTATTATTGCACTTATAATTATTTTACACTTTCATTCTATAATTAAAAGCTGTCCACCCCTGCGATTTGAGGAATTTATTTTATTAATCCAGAAAAAAGCGTATTACAAACACGTGCTTCAAGTCGTTTGCTTTACGCGACTGAAAAATATTTACAATTTGCACTTTTATCTGTAGATTATATCTTTTGAAATTGAACATGATTATATGCATCATGTTTGAAGAATTTATGTTGATTAATTAATTCCTTGAACTGAATTATCAAATTTTTCCGAATAATGTAAATGAAAAATTAATATTCAGTTTACTGTTGACTATGAATTAATAAAACTTTTTAACTGAAAATATTTGGTTAATTAGTAATTTCACCAGCTACCATTTATGCTACTGCTCATGTGATACCGGTTAAGTCATAGCAATATAAAAATATAAAACTACAACAAAAAATTCTGCGTCTTCTGTAATAATATTTATAAAATAGTTCTATTTCGTGCAACAAAAATCGTACTATTTCATAAATATTTCATCATAAATAATTCTTTGGAAGGACGTACAATTAATATTATTTTAGAATTTAGTAATATTAAAAAATATCTATTATTACATTGCGTATGAATAAACAATAATTTTTTAACGAAATTATGCTCATATGAATCTCGAGGAAACCAGAATGATGGCAAGCTTTGTCGTCGTTTAGTAAAAAACAAATCATTGAATAAAAAATTATTTATATTACAACATTTTAAAATTAATTTATGTAAAAAAAAATATATATATAAATTATGAAGTTTTACAATTTCTGAGTATAAGCACAAATGACTATTTAACTCAATCAGTGGTGTTTCATGCAGTTACAGCCAACCAGTAAATGAATGTATTTATTGTTATTATTATTATTATTATTATTATTATTATTATTATTATTATTTTAATTTTTGTAAAATTGCAGTTTCAATCGAAATATTCAATATTATATTTCCAATAAGCTCACTTGTTCACTCTTAAGCTCTTTTAAGCTCTTTTGTTCACTTGTACAAAAATAGTAATAATGAAATAATAATAACAATAATAATAGTAATAATGATAATAAAAACAAGAACAATATTTTGTTGAATTGTTTTCCACAGACTATTGAATTTTCATTGAAATCCTATTCGAAATAAATAATCTTCAATCGTACTTTTGTCGAAGTAAAATACAATTGAAACTAATTAGAAATTATTTGATGGCATTATTAATTAGCCCAACACTGATATCAAGTAATAAGATTAAATCGGAAACGTCCTATAAAAAAATATTGATAATTGAACGGAATCAAATAAATAGATGTATTGTTGGTTGAATGAGAGGTATCGCGATTGATTCCGATTTAAGAACAGTACACTAAGAAATGTAGACTGTTATGTAGACAATCTGAACTGTTTCGTAAACAGTCTTCGACTGTTAAATTGAGGTTATGTTCTTTTCATTGCGAAAGCGATATAATCGTTATGGCGGCATAACACAGTGGAGTCGGTGGACGAATGCACAGTCTAGACTGTTACTGTAACAGTCTATTTTCCACAGTCAGACTGTACAGTCAAGACTGTTAAAATGACAGTAAGTACTGTTTGTCTAACAGTTTATTTCTCTCAGTGTACATTTGATCAATTGGCAAATTCATTTCAATATCAAATTAGCATTTAGGAAATCAGAAGTAGATATTACACTGAGAAAAATAGTCTGTTATGTAGACAGTCTGAATTGTTTCCTGAACAGTCTTTGACTGCAAAAAATCACAGTCTATGACTGTACAATCTTGACTGTTAAATTATATTTTATGTTGCTTTAATTGCGAAAGCGACATAACGCTATAAAGTTGGTGGACGAATGCACAGTCTAGACAAAGTAGGTGACGCAAACCCATTTTGACCGCTCCCCCCCCCCGCCTCTTAAATGACCGGCTGTTCGGAAACGCTGTCTGTTTAGAAGGTCAATCTGTACAGCACAACATAACCTTAATACAGTATGTAGCATCATGTCGGGTTGTGATTTTCACAGTTGTACCTCGGGGTACAGAACAAATTTTGAAAAACAACCTTTTTTGTCTACCCTGAGATGAAACTAAACGAATAAAATAGGAAGATCAAATTAAGATTAAACCACTGAATAGTCACAGCTCTCTAGAGAGCGGTCATTTAAGAGGGACATCAGAAATACGTTACAGAGATAGGCTGTGTTACCTACATAATCTAGACTGTTACTGTAACAGTCTATTTTCAACAGTCAGACTGTACAGTTTAGACTGTTACCATAATAGTTTTTTTTTTCAGTGTAAAAATTTCGCAGTGAGATTTCGAAGTTTTATACTTGTGCTACAACGTTGAAAATCTTGTCAAATTTAACTCTCATTGGTGTCTATGTGTATCCATCGATGTATTTTTAAAATTCGGTGTAAGTGTAAATGAAACAGCTTTTGAATAATTGACTAAAATTCCATTGTAAATGGTAAACGCTATTTCGTGTAATATAATGGATAGATATTCATAAAAGTGTAAAGCGAAACTATATTTATGTTTATTGTTGTCATATGCTTGACACTGAATACATGTCATACACTTGTCTTTCTCTTTTGCTTTTATCCAAGTTTGCCTTTATCAACGTACACTGTTTTATTGTATTTGTCTTCACTTACATAATCTCACGTTTCCTTGTTTGCTCGTCAAATGTATAAAAGTGGTTTTTCTGCTAACATCGTTAACAGTTACTATTTGAACTTTATTCAAAATGAAACAGTTCTTAATTCTTGTGCTTTTAGTAACGATCGCGGCTGTTTTTGCAGCAAGTGATGGTAAAAGTCATTATATAAAACACTGAAAAATACCTCAACAACTCTAAAGAAATTATATTTGAGAAAGAACACTCAGAGAAAAAGACCGTCCATTTAACTCAAATGATTTTTTTTGTTTCATTTAAAATAATTCGTTGATACACCATTTTATTTTCTATTTGAAATAGAACAAATGGTGGGTGTTTTTACTTGTTTACGTAATACTTAAATATTTTATTCAACTACGGAAATAATGGTTTCAAACATATTGCGTTCCAAATTTATCAATTAACATAAAACTTCATTAACTTCATTATTATTTGTCAACAAGAACAACAATAAAAAAATGAAGAAAAAAAGAAAACACATTCCGGTAATCTTCTGTGGAGACCAAAAATTTGTGTGACTAAAAATATCTTCAACTTTTATTAACTTGGTCATTTCACCGTCATTTTTGTAGCCTCAAGATCGGCTTATTATTAATATTAATCGAATTATTTTTTTTTGCTTAAGTAAAGTAACAAAAATTAATTAATTTTTCATTTGTACACAAGAACAAATGTCATATCCTACACAACTAGAATTTTCACAGAGATATATCACATGCGTATCCTACACGGCTCACAATTTCTCCTTTAGTGTGATATCGCCGTAATATCACAGTGATATCGCGGCAATATCAAAGTGACATCAGGAAAATATTACAAAGATATAGCAGCGTTATCACAAATACATCACCATGATATCACAAAAATATGACAACTTTATAAAAAGGATATTGCAACCACATTATAGTGATAACACAGGGATACCATAAGGATATCGCAGTGGTATCATAGTCATAGTATATTATTGTGACAGAAGTATTGTAATGATGTTTCAGCAATATCTACTTTTCCATACCACAGTTTTAATAATTTTACCTTCCTGTAAAAGATTATTTATATCTTTATTCGCTGACTCTTTATTAATATTTTGTAGTTTCAACACTATATTTGGCATATATATTACACACACGCGCACGCGCGTGCACTCACACACATACACCAAAAATTTTCAAGGATAACATTATGATATTCTTGTGATATCCTTGTGATATCACAAAGATATATTTTTTATATCGCTGCTATATCATCATTACATCACTGCGATATTTGTGCGATAGCGCTATCATATCCTTGGGATATAGTTGTAACCTGCCCAGTTAAAATTTTTGGACTCCGTACAGATATCATATGGACCCGAATAAAAGACTCATTAATGATGTTTTCCTGACATCCCACGGACGTCCCAGGGATGCCCGATTTAGAGTCTTTCAATCCCCTTCTGTATTGCGTCCGAATGGTATCTGTATCACGTCCACAAATCGTCTTTGAGGCATCCGTGTAATGTCTATGAGGCGTCTATACACGTAGTAATTAAGAACAAAAAAAAATGACAATGTGAGTACATACACATTCCCTATAGGCGATAATATTCATAGAATATTCGTATAATAATCGTATATAAAAATTCGTTTATAGGTTTAATAATAAAAAATAAATATGTAACGAATATCAATTCATATTAATTAATATCAATAGTTATAAAAATAAATGAATAAATAAAAAAAGACATTTTGATAGAGAACGAATAACTTTTAGTTATTTCTGGTGACAGGGCTAAGAATCGAACTCAGTAACTTTGAGTTCGTAGACGAGGTACATAACCGCTTGGCCAGAGCGACATACGGTAGCACGGTTCAACTTACGGAGTCCAAAATTTTCAACTGGGTCACTGCGATATTCACAGCGATATTACTATGATATTCTTGTGATATTACAGTAATATCACAGCGATATCACAGTGAGGGGGAAATTTTCATTTATATGTGACTCGAGGGACACGAATGTGATACACGTGTGACATCATCGTGATATCACCGCGATATCTCTGTGAAAATTCTGGGGGTGACGTATTATTCGGTTTTTCCAAACAACCAAAAGCAGATTCAAAAAGACCCGTGTCAAAAATAGTACATTCTTCCACGAGTGTAAGACGATATTTTACCCAACGCGTTGCCGTAAAGAAAGTAGTCATTTTCTACACTAGTGTGGAAAGTAATCACTTTCACCGCAAGTGTAGAAAATGGTTACTTTCTCCACGACCACATATTGGGAAAGAAGATCACCAGCTGATCTGGTATTAATCTAACAGAAGTCTGGATCGTAATCGCGAGTCAAATGCTAGATACATATCGCAATAATGTAAAACTTCTGAAATCTGGCAATAGTATGGTATTGGGAAGGTATATGGTATTGTCGAGCCTGCACCCTTGAGGCCGCTATATTGCCCGCGAAGCTAAATTTAAGTTCCCAATATACCTGAATAATAATAATATAATTTGATACGTATTTTGTAACAGAAAAATAAAATTGCAATGTAAGAAGAGGACAAAAAATAAATTTAAAGTGTTCAAGTACAATAGATTGGAAGTGTCGTAAAAAACGTTATTGAAGCACATTTTAATTTTTTATTTGATTAAAGCTGGTTATTTTTGCAAATTAAGAGGTGCCATGAATCATACTTCTTTATGGAGGCAATTTGCGATACTAACACATTTAGGAAAATGTTTCATAAAAATGTTTTGAATCAAGGAAAACTTTCTTGTTAGAAAAAAAGATTTCTTCGTAGAAAAAAATCTCATTTGACTCAAGATGCAATTTTTTCATTAGAAACTTTTTTTTACTTCTGAAAAACTGCTTTACAAGTAAATCACATAGGCTGTATAAATAAGATAACGGCTCATTTGCGAGTTTCAAAATTAAAATTATATGAAAACATGAGACTCACGTCATGTTTCTAAGTAAATTTTGAGAGTGAAATTATTAGTTTGTCATCTTTATTAACCCTTTGAATAGGATTTCAAGAGATTCCAATGTAATTTAAATGAGAGCTCGTAATTCCTCGTGATCCTTCCTTTTCAAAGAGTTGATACAATTTTTTGAACTTGAAAAAAAAAAAAAAACAATTCATAGGTCGGTTTTAAAAATATTGACGTTTATAGAATGTCCTCCTGATCAAGAATGGACATCTTGTGGCTCTGCTTGTCCTCCAACTTGCAATGATTCACCGCATAAAATATGCACTATGGTATGAAAATCTAAATTACAAGTTATTTAAAAACTTCTCAAAGTTAATGTCATTAATTATATATTTCAATAATGAAATATTTTAATATTTGAACTCTTTGAGTTAAGTAACAAATAACACTTATCGAGTAATGTTTTTTTTCTCATCTAAAATTATTAATTAAAATTAGCGATACAAATTATAAATTAATAAATTATTAATTATAATAAATTATATTAAAAATAAATGTATAATCTTATTTTCAACGTTTTCAGCAATGTGTCATAGGATGCCAATGTAAACGAGGACTTTTACTTCATTCAAGTGGAAAATGCGTTCCACCTAGCGAATGTTGATAATATAATACTTCAATTTTGAATTGCTTAAAACAATTCTGTATACGATGTCCGCTTGGAGACTGTAAGTGGAAATTCTTATAACTTGATATAAAATATTGTACGTGTATCCATAGTCTAAAGAGTCTTTTTTCTTTCCAAGAATTAGCTATCCCACTGAAGCGTAAAGTAAAAATTAGAATTTAGCTTAAAAAAAAATTATATCACATAAAATTAACGTCAAAACGTCTGCCCACAAGTTTGTAAATAAAGAAGTAAAAGAGTACATTAAAAAACAATCATTTAATCGCGATTTCTCTCAAATTGTGACCCTAGTGTCATCTTTGTTTGACAACTCTCAGGTGACTTATATTACGATATAAATGCATATGGATTCTATATATACATAAATGTATTATTTATACATATAGAATATCCTAATTTTTATTATAAATATATAATAATAGATTTCATGCATGTGTGAGATAGACAAAATACCAGTAACAAACAGTTTGTATTAAAAAAAAGGTCGTCCATGTATTTACACCAAGAAAAGTATATTATACAAACAAATACAACACATAACACATGCTGCTATTATTTTTTATGATAATCAGTAGAATACGAATAGTAATTTGGAAATCTGTATTGCAATTTTTACTATTTGACGATTTTACTACGAGATCAATGTGTCCAATATTTTAAAATGTGCCATCTACAACACATCTGGACCGAACTTGGTACGCTATATTAATTGTAATGACAGATTATATGTTACAATAAGATTCTGCTGGGTCAAAAAATCAGCAAACATAAGTTACTAATTTAATGTATTCAAATAATTTGTAATTTAATATGTTAAATAATTGAATGAATTTGAATAAATTATAAAACAAATAGAATAATGTAACTTGCAATAAAACGTAAACATGCTCAACTTTCTAAAATATCAGTAACGAAATGAAATATACAAAAATATATGTCAAATATCTATTATATATCCTTACTAATATATAAAAATGAAAATATGTTTGTTTATTTTTTGCATTCTTCACGCCAAAACGAAGTAACATACTTAATGAGTGTCACAGGCTACATCAAAAGTTATTTTTACTAATATTTTATGAAGAAAATGACAAAACAAATTTTTCTCCATGTAAAAGTAAAATTTTCTTATTTTAATTTTAATTTTAATTTTGTATTATTTTTTTAATTTAATTAATTTAATTTTAAATTAAAAGAAATTTTGAAAAAAAAAAGTATATACCAATATGTTTCTCGGGCTTCGCACAGGATATCAGCTACTAAAATATTTATAACAGATATGTATATTTATATATTTTCCAAATTTATTTATATAAATTTTTTAAAATTTCCAGCTTGAAGATAAAAAATACAAGAATATTAAAATTTTTTAGTGAGCGATATTTATAATTTATTTTTGTGTGATTTATGCATATTTAATAAAAGTTTACATTGAATAACTCAATTTGGTCTTATCTGTTATTCAGTTACGTCTTATTTTATATTTATACCTTAGGCGGATCTAGCATTTCTAAAATGAAGATGTGAAATACGTAAACGTACAAAATAAACAAGGATAATTAAGGGGGCTATGGCCCCTTACTTCTGTCTTTGTTTATATCACATATTTACATTTTTAGTGTCCTTCATCTTCGAAATTCTAAATCCGCCGATGATTTATACATTTGGGGAGTTTAATACGGAGTTTATTTTTTAGACATATTTTGTCTATGAGAATCATAAATATCAGTCGACTTCGACTTAAAAATAATTGATAATAAAGAAAGTATCTTTAACTTGAATTTGAAGCGTCGAATATTTTGACCTTGCACATTTAATTTTAATATATCATATGTTATAACGAATAAAATTATATAGTTTTGTCAATCTTCAAAGTGGTAGAGAGTTGAGCGAAGATACACATTTTTCACTTTACAAACTGCTAGGTTTATATGCCTCTACCATACAACTTCAAGGCGAAGCAAGTCGGATATATCAAACTATATGTATGGAACATATAGTGAGAAAAATAGTGTCAATTGTTGCCAACTATTGGGAGATATGCAAGGTCTCCATAATATCCGTTAGAAAGGAAAAATATAAATTTGAAAAGAAAAGATCCGGTACAAGTTATAGAGTAAATTGAGAAAAGCAAATAAAATAAAATAAAATAAAATTTGTTGTTATATAAATTTTTTTGGTTTTTTTAATATAATTAATGACAGGTTAAAAGTGATCAATGTTCAGATTGGAAAATAATTCATGTATTTTGATTGGAAAATGGAGACCAATATTCTTCCAAGTGTCAATCATAATTTTACGTTCTTGAATATACAATGGGCAAAAAAATAAATAATGGATTAAAGTTTCTATGACGTTTTCATTACATGAACAAATTGGAGATTCCGCAAGTTTCTTTTCAAAAAGTGAATAAATTAACGATATGTGATTGGATCTTAAACGATTAATAATAGTTATGGAAAATCTATCCAAATCGGATTTCCAAAACCATGGATTTATTGATTCCGGAATGAAGTAATTTTTAAAGTAGATAATGCCTTTGTTTACGTTTGTAAAATAATTAAAAAATTTAAAATAAGCGTTTTTTGATTTTAATTTTACGTAACTAAAATAGTCCGATGGTGGATTAAAGTAATTTAAGAGATTAGTACCTGAATGTCTCGCCTCATTAGCTAACAGGTCAGCTTTTTCATTACCTTCTATGTTATGGTGACTGGGAATCCAAATTAAGTTGATGGATATAGATTTATTTAGTAAACGGCATAACAATTCTTTTATTTCGAAAATTACATAATTAGGAGATAAATTATAACTATTAATTGCCGAGAGAACACTACGAGAATCTGTAAATATTGTAAATTTATCGTTGATCAAATCGGAACTTGAAATAATAGTTTCTTCGATTTTTTCAGCGATATCAAAATTGCAACTGCTTCAGCAGTGAAGATGGAAGCGTAAGAGATTAATCTGATTTTTTGTGACAAATTTAGTGTAGGTGAATAGGTGGCGGCACCGACAAATTCTCCAATGTCAGATTTAGATCCATCAGTGTAAAATGTAATATGATTGTCAATTAGCGGTTTAAATTTATTGTAAAAATAATTATTTATATTAGACGGGGTTAAATTACACTCTGTTGTATTTATATCAAAAATTTTGAATAGATGGATGAAATAAGAAAGTTTGTAATCGTAAATATAAGGTAAGTAGATTTTTGATTCATAGATTTTAGTAGAGATATAATTTTTAAAAATGAAAGAAATACTTTTGTTAGAATACAGTGTATTTATGTAGTTGTATTTATATGGATAGTTGTTTGAAAAATAGTATAGGTCTTTGATCATTTCCAAGACAATAATATCAGAAGTTGAAAAAAGTTTAATAAGGTATTTTCTGGCTAAAAAGTAGTAACGATGATTTAAAGGTTGAATACGAGATTCAGCGTAAACTATGCCGTTAGGAGTAGTTTTTCTCAGGCCTAGAATTCTGCGAATGAAAGTTCTCTTTCGAAAGAATTTATTTTAATATTATTTATAGATTTAAGAGATAACATTGTTTCAGATAACAAAACAATGTCATAATTGTTAATAATTTGTAATAAATCTGTTTTTTTAGAGTTGAAGCCCTGGCAATTCCAGGACATAATTTTTAATTTATTTGATATATCGTTATCCATAAAATCATGTTGGTTTAATTTTGATGTCATATTTACTAGTTATTTTTGGATCTTTTAATATTTGATCACATAA